>VSMD01013933.1:0-92632 GCA_008750895.1 Mirza zaza
AAGGGCATTTATTGAAACCTTAAAATTTGTACCCCCATAATATGCTGAAATAAAAAAAAAAAGTAAAAAAAAACAAAAAACAAAAAAAAAGAGAGGAATCAGAAGGGCTTTAGCCTTCTCAATAGCCAAACTGGAAAATGGAAGACAATAGTGCAATGTCTTCGAAATTCTGATGAAAAATCATTTCTATCCTAGAATTCTATCGCCAGCCAATAATCACTCTACTATGAAGGTAGAATAAAGAAATTCTCAGATAGGAAAGGTTCCAGAAATCTCATTTCTCATGTACTCTTTCTCTGGAAGCTACTTCTGAGCTACTTTGTTGGAGAAGAAGCTCCAACAAAATAAGGGAGAAAACCAAGAAAGAAGATGACATGGGATACAGGAAACCAGAATAATCGCCAACATGATGGTTAGATGTTCAAAAAATGGCAAGAAATGAGTATGCAGCCTCTTATTCACCAGAGGACTACAAGTACTGACTGGCCAGTGTCCTCTCACCTGGTCCAACTTCTGGCTAAACTCCTGCAGTTTCTCCGTCTGGCCAGGATTGGAACTGTCGCCCAGTGTGAAAGGGTTCTTGGTCACCTGCAATAAATGACATCCATATTGCTTAAGTACTGGCTTTATGTTTGTTAGGCCTGAATAAGCCAGGCGAGGAATAGCAGTGGGTACCCAGTCAGGGAAGCCTGGTTTCCATTTATCCCACACCGCCTTTCTGACCTAGGCAGCCACTCCTGGGGATCTATGGGGATCAAGATGACAAAACTAGCAATGTGAAACAAAATCTAGGAAAATGTTTGTATAGTATGATCTCTAATCCTAATTTGGAGAAGAAATGCAAAGAAACAGTACAATTTACAAAGACAAAATGCCCAATAAATGAGAATCAATTAAGTGAAATAATTCATCAAGATAAACATAGGAGATAAGTCAACACACATATCTGTATCTGTATGTTGGGAAGTGGTACGTGTTGGAAGGACTCTCGTCCTCTCACTTTACAGTGAAATAAATGACTTACTCAAGTCATTTTGACTTACACAAAATAACTACAATGTCCCCAAGTTAGGCATGGGAATTTCCATTCAAAATTTCCCAAAAACTTAGCTTTACAATCCAAAATAACACTTAAGTCTCTTAAACCAGCTATAAGGTAAACCTCCAATCATTAGCAAGAAGTCTAAGGTCTTCTAGTCCCTTTCCCCACAGCCAAATTGCTGGGAGAAGCTGCACACACTACTTAGAGACTCACCAGTTCCCGGATGTCTTTCAGCAGCCCCTCCAGTGTGGTGAACTTGCCCCCGAGGACAGCCATGCCCAGTTCAAATTCTAGCTCCGGAATTTCCACACTACACGTTTCAGACTATGAGATGACAGGTGAGTTTAAGTTCTAAGTCAGGAGCAAAGAAAGCCAACCAGAAGCCTCCTGCCAAATTAATACCGCCAGTGATAGTTTGGGGACAAAGTCAGCTGTCCCAGTTTTCTCTGACTCCCTAGTTAAAGCTAGAGACTCATTCCTGTCCATCAGAACCACAGAAATGGAACTAACTTAATAAAGGGAAACTCTGAGTCATAGCTCTAAGCTGTCAGGTATCCTGTCATTAGGAGTTAGAGAAGAGGGCCCATATAAACTGTGGAAGCTAAAAAGCTGCCAAGTCATCAGAAAGAGCTTATGGGTCACCTTCTGAATCTGTAATTCCAACTATGAATTAACCCTGCTCAAGGAGCTTCAAACCCAGGAAAGGAGGAGGTACCCCATGTCCCTTTACTTTACTTTAAACAGACAATTTCCCCTAACAGAGACAGCCAATCCAGCCTATGAGGAAGAGAGTCACTTTCCCAAGCAGGTGTTACCTTGAGGAGGTCTCTGGTCATATCTGAGGGATCTGTGATGTGGAGAGTGATCCTGGTGCCCAAGGGCTCTACTGCTCCTCCAGATTTCACCTGCACAGGTAACAGTCAGGAGCAGCAACAGAGAGAATACCTTGAGCCTCACCTGGTGCCTGGGAGGCTCAGCACAGGCTTGGCCCTCTGATCAGTTAGGCACACTAACAGTTACCAAGGACAGAGCATTCAAAACTGATAGTGGTAGTCGTCACCCAAACAGCTAAACAGGAACAGAGTGCCTAGCCCCAGTAACATGCCCAACCTATCCCAAATTGCTCAGAAACTCTTTAAATTTACCTTTAAAAAAAATCTGACTCTTGGAGTTGGAAGAGACTTTTAAGTGTTTATTCTAGTCCTTTCATCTACTGTGTCCAATGTGTAGGTCCCCTTCATAATATCTGGTTTAAGAACTTAATCAGCTTATACTCAGATACACTCAGGGAAAGAGAATTTATAAGTCTCTAAGGCAGCCCATTCTATTTTCAGGCAGCTATATTAAGTTCTTCATTACGAAGTTAAAATCTGCCTCCCTGAACTTCTGCCGCTCTGAGGAGTGGGTCAAAAGTCTCCTCTCTCTTCCATATAATCAACCTTTAGTATGTCTTAAACAAGTTATGGAATCTCTGTTCTTCTCTCAGCTAATTCCCAGTTCCTTAAAGGACTCCTCACCCCACCCAAGGCTAAGAGAAAGACCCAAACTGCCCCACCCCTAATCCTGAAACAGTACATTTAGGAAGGATGAAAATTAGAAAGGGGTTATCCTTAAGCTAGTTTTCTTCCCAAATGATGTTGCCCACCCACCTCATTGGTCCGATGCCCGCAGTTCTCACAGTTGGTAGCCATGATGATAACTTCCTTAAAGTGAGGGATTTCTGCAAGATGGAATTAAGGAAATCTACTTCCAGGAAAGCAAGACCACCCTCTGGGGAAAATCAAAGCCAAACCCCACACAGACATATACTGGTGCCAGGACTGCAGGAAATATACCAAAAAAGGCAACCTAACACTGAGTCCTCCAGAAAAAAAGCAAATTCTCAACTTGCAGTGATCCCTGTTCACACGTTTGAAGACATAGTTCAGACCACACACACACAGCCTCAAACCATGCCCTAATATTCTCTTTGAACCCCAAAGCCAAGGTACACAGTCTAATCAAAGGCAACAGCCTCCTTCTCAATGGGAAAAAAGCATATGCTTTCCCTGAAGGGATGCTCCCAGCCTGATTATCTTTATGCCTGAGTCAAATGAAGAGCAACCCAACTGCTTGACAAAAGATACGTACTAGCTTCATGTTGGTCTGAGCCGGGGCATTGCATTCTGGGCAGTTCGTATTGAATTGCAGCACCTGGAACACAATATAAGGACACAGGCTAAGACCTCCCAGGCAGGATGCCCAGGCTATAGACATTCAGTTGGTATGCTGGTGCTCATCCACGCTAGTGGTAAGGAGAAGACACTGAACAGCATCAATCTCAGCCCACAACTCTGCTCCTTTCTCAACAGTAGCCAACGTGACTCACTTCATTTCTGAGATCTTCCTCTTGTGGGTTCTCTGCTGGTGCTTCTGCCTAAAATATCAGAGAAGCAAATCACAAGTTGGCAAGTTTATCTCAGCATCCCCAACATCCTGCTCTGGAGTGGAAGAAAATACTCTGGTTCACTTATGTCAGCTGCTACCTCATGGATTGGACAGAGAAGCCAGAAAGCAAAGCCCCAATCAAGGGAAGAACAGGGCTCGAGATAAGATCACAGCCACTGCCGCCGTCTCTGGGAAGTTTACCCAAGTCCTTGACATCAGCTAGATGAGAGGCACAAACAAGCTGAGATAGGGTACACAGGCCATGAGCAGCAAAATAAGTTCCCACTAACTCCAAGTAATCCAGACTGTAAGATAATTCCAGAGCATTCTTCTGGCTCCTTCAGTCCACTTACTTGGAGTCCCAGCATTTCTTCTTGCAGTAGGGTCCGGCTGTAGTGTGTGATCACCAAGGCATCATCTTTCTGGGGAGCATGGGGGTTTTCCACAAAGCTGTTCCCTGCAGGATCATCAATAATCTAACATATGGGTAAAGAGATAAGTCACTGCAACAGGAAATCATGTACAATCTTCCATCTACCATCAGACCACTCACACACCACACTGGAAAAATTGCAGACAGTCTTAATGGTCTCTCCTCCCCTAAAAAGGGCAACTCTAATCCCTCAATACTCACCAGAGTAAAAGGGGTGGCCACTTGCTTTAGCTCCTTCAGTTTGACAATGAACTCATCAATTCTTTCAGCTGTGGCATCTTTGTTTGCCTGCCATGAACAGAGAGGAAAAGCATCAGCCCTGGTAGTCTACTTTATGCCCCACCCCTTGTCATACCCAGGTCACTTCCATTAGGAAGTTGCCACCTGTCTCAGTTTGAGTGGGGTGGGAACAGAGTGACTCAGACTTCACAATGAGATGTAGCAAACAAGAATGAAGTTGATGCATAGTGGCAGATGAGCCTCATTTTCTCACTCATTCAACCATTTAGTCCAGGCACTCATGCCAGGTTAGGGATATAACAGCAAATACAGCACAGTCCTCTCATGGGGCTCCCCAGCTATTTAGGAAGACAAATAACTAAATATGCAATTATATTACTTCTATCATAATAAATATAAGATATAATGGAATATTCAGGAAGCACAGATAACCTAAGGGGATTAGGAAAGTCTCTTTGGAGGTAATGTTACATTGTCTGAGATGAGGCTGGAATATACATCAGGGGAGGGAAGTAGAAAGGACAAAAAGTACAACATTATGTGACACCTTGGCAGTTAGACATCAACATATACTTTCCCAAAAAGTTCTCCGGCATATAGTCAGAGACAGTTTAGACACATGGAAAGCTGAACACTCTATTCAGACGCATATTAGCAATTATTCCTTGAGCTGCTGTAATCAGAAAACCCCAGCTCACCCTTCGTGTGGGCTGGTCCTGCTCCAGGCCAAAGATAGCACGGTTGATCAATCCTTCAACAGTGGTCAGAGCTTGTGAGTGAGAACAAAAGACAAGTAAGTCTTAGTTCTGCTATCAAGTGCCTGTATGACCCTGAGGAACTCACTTGAACTCTCTGGGCCTTAAATCCCTGACCCATAAATGAGGCGGCCAGGTATAAGGTTCCATTTATCTCTGATATCAGTGGTGCTAAAATTCTATAATAAACACATTATAGTCTTACTATTAATCTCTACTATCTCCCGCTATTTCACTTAAGCTTTCTACTCATGTTAAACCAATGAAGACCGCAATGATTACATGACAAAACCCATACACAAGCCATTAGATATGGCACCAGAGGATTTGCAAGAAAGTGGATAAGATTCCAGCTAGGTGTGAACAGCCCAAATACCCTGCTCTTAATCTTACCTCCCTTCTGGCTGAAGGCAGGAATTTCAAAATCCAGCTCAGGGATCCTTGTGGTGGCAGAGTCAGTCTTCACTACTTCTCTGTTCATGTCCTGGGCAGAAAGGAAAACGTTCAGTCCAAAGAGGTCAGCCTCTTCTCAGTAAATAACCACACTGTCAGCCTCTATCAGACCCCAGCCCAGCTGTTTCTTCCTCTCTCCCCTCCAAAGGGCCCAAAGTACTCCTTCCAAACAGTACAAGTGTGTGAGCCAGGCTGTCCAAATGGTGAGAATACTACTGATAACAACTACTGATCATTTCATACCCTCTGACACGATTTACAAAGCGTTTTCACAAATCGTGTCTCACACTGAAGCAGATGAAACCACCAATACCATTTTACAAAAGAGGAAACTATATGACTCGGAGACATAAGGGGATTTATTTAAGATCCGACCACCTGGACCAGATTTCTGACTTTAGTCCTCAAGCTCCCTCTAGGATACTGGGGTACCCTGCTCTGAGCTCCTCTCACCTCCTGGGCCCTGACAGTCAAAGTGTAGCGCACTCCCTGGTCCTGGATCCTGCCTGCCGAATGGATCTCCGTGTTGTTCCAGCCACAGTGCTCACAGGAAAAGGAGCTCACTATTATTTCTCTGAAGAAGGGGATCTTGGTGAGCAGGAGGCGCGTTATGCCCTGGGGAAGCAGAAAGCAGCGAATTAAAGAATTAATGAAATCGTCCTGCGGTCTCCCGGGTCCCGGACTGGGCCCACCTGGCCGTGGGTCCAACCCCCGGCCCCTCCCCGCCTAAGCCCTACCCTCCCGCTGCCCGCGGCCGCGCCCCCGCCTCACGTTGCTGTAACAGTTCATGCACAGGGACTCGATCTCCGTGGGTTGCTGCTCCTCATCCTCGGCGCTGATGGGCCGGAACAAGTGTCCCGGGGCGAGCGACGGGGCCGGGTCGGGCGAGGGGGCGGTGGTAGCCCCCGGGGGCGCGGTCTCCACGGCCCCGCTGGCCGCCATCACCGCCACGCGCAGCCCAGGCCTCGGCTTCCGGCTTCCGGCTTCCGCTGCTCTCGCGGCCCCACCCCCTTTCCCCGGCACTTCCGCCTGCTGCGGCTCGCGCGTCTGGAAAAGGCCTCCGACTCTGTGCGGTCGAGGAACAGTAGCTGGCAAGGACTCGCGGTTCCCGGAATTATGTGGCTCGGACTTCCAAAGCCAGCCAGACCCGCCTCAACTCAGCCGTCACTTCCCCCAAGACGTCCTTTCAGACCCAGGGCAGTTCGTTGCTCCCTTGCGGTAGCTCCACTGCACAGGGTTCTATCGGTCCACGAGTCTGTCTACAAGAGTCTGAGGGCGGGAGGCCCGGCTTGTCCCAGGCTATCCCCGAGGAGGTGCGGCCTGGGCCTGGGCTTGCTTCCTTCCACTGTTGGGCCAGACGCTGCTTGGATTCTACGTCCCCCTCTCCGGGTGGCTCAGCCTCCTCCTCTCTCTGAGTCCCTCAATCCCTCTCCCTTTCTGTTCTTCCCACTCCCTATTTCTGTCCTCATAAGCACCTCCCCAAATTCCAGCCTCAAATACACAGCCCTTATTTTTATTCCCACCCCCTCATCCTCATCACTTCCTACCTTGGCTGACTCACCCTTTCCCAGTTTCCTAACAACACAAAAAAAACACCTCTTTTTTGGTAAACTTTTCTTTCTAGCACTTCCTCTCCGTGTGCTGGAGACAACCCAGTTCTGTCTAAACCCAGGGTGTCAGGGAGGACCTGCCTGCCAGAGTGATGAGCCCAGATTCATGTGGTGTCTGTGCTCCAAGAGGGAGGGGAAGGTGCTGAGACCAGCAGGCTGAGCTGGGAGGAAAGAGTGCTGGACAGGAAGGTGCAAAGGGAAAGGGACAGGTTTACCCTTTCCTCTCCCCCAACCTCTCACTTCCAACTGCACAGTGCCCAGGGGATCTATAAGGAACTTTGGTGTCCCTGAATAAGTGTGTTTATGGAGGGGAGGGTTGAGAGTTTGGGGGTCCCAAGAAGAGAGTCAGTCATAAAAAGAGACCATTTAAAGTCTGGAGCAAAGGAGACAGACCACCCCAGGAGTCTCAGGGCCACAGTTCCTCTAGCGACAGCATGCATTTCATGCACACCATCCTGTGGTCAGCAGGCTGGTGAGCCATGCAGGTTCAGAAGGAGGATCTCTAACCCAAGCCCACACCCTAGGTGTGACAGCTGTTGTCTAGCCAGGTACCCTGAAGCAGAGCCCAGCCACAGCTCCTCTGACAGACCTAGGCTGGGAGGGGGTCACTAAGAAAGAACAGCAAGGAAATGGAGTGGGTGATGAGGGTGCTTTTGGCACAGTGGTGAGGTCACTGCTTCAGACATGGTCCAACTGAGAGTCATTCCAGGCAAACAAACTTCCATCATTAGCATTGATTTCATTTGAGCCAGAAGTCTAGACTTCAGCCTGGAGTCAGGAGGGAGAGGCTGGAGATGGGGAGGGCACACAGTATGCTCCCCAGAGGTTTAAGAAGCCCCTAGAGTTTAGAGGGCTCAGTCCCATACTTAAGTGCAGAGCTATGTAAGGAAATATGAGCTCTGTCCTCTCCCATCGCAGCCCCCACCATACATACCCACCAGCATCGGAGCCAGCAGGGATATATACACACATACCATCAGATGCTTTCCCCATCATATTTCACTCTTTTCTCCCTTCTGTTCCCCTGATAGAAGCTGTCATGGCAGCCCTGGGGAGACAAGTGCTCTTTGTGGACCAGCCCTAGCAGTGGCCACCAAACAGTTAGAAATGACAGGAGCCAAACTCCAGAATGTAGTGGCACAGGCTTGCAGGTAATTACCTGCACATATAGTGCCTCTCCCTCCACACTCCCTCACCCCTGAAGAGAGCCAGTCAGGAGTATTTTCAAAAGAGCACAGGAAGCTGGGTTTGCAAAGCCTGGTGAGTGTAATGCATCCAGATGGGGAGTCGCAGGAGGCTGGATATGCTGGGGAGAGTAGCTCCTTCCATGGCCTCACCTATCCTGTGCAGGACCCTCCACCATCCGCCCAACAGGCCACTTTCAAGGACTGAGCCATGCAAGAGGCCCTGGTCCAGGACTCCCCAGACATGGAGCTGGGAAGTGAGCCTGGACAAGTAGACCCTCAGGGGCCCCCCAGGTGGCCGTGGTCCTGGTCACGAAGGTTGTAGGTGATGTCCTCCCACAGGTCGTCCAGACGGGCCTGCAGCTTGCTCAGGGCCTTGCCGCTGTCCGCCTGTTGGAACTCCGGGGCGAAGGCGCTGTGGCCTGGCGGGGGCGGCGCTAGCTGCTGCTGGACCTCCTCGGTCTCCTGGTCGATGGCGCGAGTGAAGGCAGCGATCTGCAGGAAGGTGTCGTGGCGGAAAGCCTGGAGTCGCTGACGCACCTCATCGGAGAGCACCTGGGGGTCTGGGCCGGCCCCGTCCTCAGCCCCGTCTGCGCTGGCGCTGGCAAAGGCTCTGCTGAGCTCTTTGCGCAGCTGGTCGAGGTTCCGCTGGATGCGCGCGTGCAGAGCCTGGGCCTTGAGCGTGAGTTTGCGTGACAGCTCCTGCACGCAGCGGCTGAGGCGCGCCGGGCTGGCGGCGGCGTGCGGAGCTACACTGCGGTGCAGCGCCTGCACTTGGTGCTGGATGCCGCTCACCAGGCGCTCGGCGTAGGGGTGGAAGAGCTCTTTGACGCGGCCGGTGTGGTGCACCACGCGGCTCTGCAGTTCCTGCAGCAAGCCCCGCGCCTCGTCCACACTGCCCAGCAGCTGGGCCTTGGTGTCTTCTCCCACCAAGCGCAACTGCTCCTGCAGCTCCTGTGCGTGCAGGGCCACCTGCTCCATCAGATCCATCGTGTAGGGCTTCAGCTGCTGCCGCAAGCCCTCCAAGTTCCAGCCCACCAGCTCGTGCGCCTCTGCCATGTAGGGCTCCAGGCGGCTCCTCACCGCCTCCAACTCCTCCTGCAGCTGCTGCCGCATGCCCACCGGCTCCCGTGGGAGCGGAGGGGGCTCCCTCCCCTGCCCACTCAGAGAGCCCAGCTTTTCCAGTAACTTGTCCATGTTGTTGAGGTCGTGCTCAAGGTTGTCTTTCAGCCTCCTGGGGAAGGGGACAGACATCCAGGCCATCAGACCTGTAGCCCCTATCAGCTCCTTTGCCCCAGAGACATCTCACACCCATCCTCTGGGGAAACTGAGGATGCTGGTCGCCAGCCCCAGGGTTGAGTCCTCTAGTGCTATGCCCTGGCCACCCTCAACTCCTCGCATGTGCAAACACATCGCTTGTGCGAATCCAGACCTACAACACTGTCCCAGCAAGCACAGATGCCCCAAGACTGCCACACCATCCTTTCTTTATGGGGGCTTCAGTGGGGCTCCTCTCCATTGATCCCAGGTCCCGCGCCGCAGTGAGCAAGGGGACAGCAGCTGTAGCAACGTCAAGGTGGGGGCTGTGGGCAGGGGACTGAAGACCCCTGGACTGCTGGGGAATGGGGCGGAGCTAGTGCCACTCTGTTCCTGTGGCCCCGTGGGGACCATGAAGGTTGAAGCTTCAGAGGCAGCGCATACCCCACGCCCCCAGGCTGTCTCCTCCCTTCTCCCACGCCCCTTGCCCTCGCCACTCACACATGGTCCCGTGCCAGCTTCTGCTGCTGGAGGTGCTCCGCCCTGCCTTTGTCCCTGCTGCTCTGGCTGAAGTAGTCCCAGAAGCTTTTCCTGGCCTGGGTGGCTGAAAGCACTGTGGAGAGGGATGGGGTGATTAAGGGCTGAGTTCTCCTCCCCGGAGGTGGACAGGCCCCTTAGTACAGCCTCCACCGCACCCCCACATTAAAGTCAGGATTGGAGACCCACCTGAGAGGAGAGCCAGAGCCCAAGTGAGGACTGCAGCCGTGCTTGCCATTATCAGCTCTGAGAAGGAAGAATGGAGGCCCACTTAGGGTGAAGAAGAAAAGGCAGGGACATCTCTTAGAGAACTTGCTCCAGGGGCAACCTGCCCCAAATCCTGTTAACCCTTCCGAGCAGTGTCGGGAGAACAAAGCTGTTGGGGCTCAAGAGGACTGACCTAGGCGAGTCTGGGAGGGAAGGCATGTCCTCAGACATGGGGGTGACTGCTCCTTTCTCACTTCAGTCACACAGTAGGGAGCTTTGCAAAGCTTACCCCGACCACCACCTTTCCCAGACCCCAGGAGCAGCTCCCTAGGCTCCCCTGCCACCTCTCCCCTGCTCACCTATCTTCCTGACTCCCATTTCATGGTGGGAAAACTGAGACATATCAAGGGGGAAGAAGCAACTCTGCCCCAGTGCTCCAAGAGGATGTCTTGGTTGCCCCTCCCACCTGCTCTCTCCTGAGGCCCCCTGCAATCCTTTCCCTTGGGCCCCCCGATCTCCCTCCCTCTGTGCTGGCTGCTCACCTGCTCCGTTATGGACACAGAGAGCAGACATTCTGCTTTATACTCCAGGGGCCTCGGCCTCTGGCAACAATTGCTCTAAGTAAATACCACGTGGAAGTTCAAAGAAGGTTGACCTCAGCTGCTTCCCAGAGCTCACCTCCTGCCCAATTCCTGGTGCCCAGAGGGTTAATGAGTGCCTTGGTATCAAGAAAGTTTCCCAGTAGAGAAGGGCTTCCTGGAAAGCTTTACTAGGAATGGGGCTGAACTCCTCACCCAGTTCTCCCCAAGCCCCACGACCTTCACCAACCTGCTGGCTGACCCATCAATAGAGAGGAGCCTGTTTGTCTGCCAATGGTCCCTCTCTTACACAACTGCCCAGAGGCACTGTGCCCCAGCTGGCCAGATAGGGACAGTTGCCAGCTGGCAACCAGAACCTCAGCAGCCCTTCCCAGCTCCACCAAGGCTATTCAGGCAGCCGGGGAGGAGCCAGCATTCAAAGGGTTAAAGACCTTCCCACATCATGCAGTAGTCCTGGAGCAAACAGGACACCAGGCAGAGTGAAGATGAGATGGGACCTACGGAACTGGAGCAAGAGGAGGACTCTCGTCATGGAGAAAGGCTGAACGCCATGCATAGGGCCTCTGAGGCAGGCAAGCCAAAAAGCCCAGATCCTTCTCCGATGACATGCCTACTCCATGTAGTGTACTTATGCACATGCATGCATAAGCTCCTGATTCTTGCCGCTAAATGTGTATTGAATGGATCCCCTCTCCTCTAGTTCCACCACAGTCACAGCCCCAATTACCGCCCACCTTGATTGTGTTCATAACCCCCAACAGGTCTCTGCCACAGTGCTCCCAGTTCAATTCATTCTCTATGATGCTTATCCCAGCTCCTGTGCTGTCTCATCTCCTGCCACACAAAACCTTGGCATTCCCTGAGCACACCACCTCTTCAGGCCCCTGGCCATGTATGCACGCTGTTCCCACTGCTTGAAATAGTCTATCTCTTGGCAAACATTTATTCATCTTTTTTAGACTTAGTTTGTATTAGGCTTGGCTGCAAGTGATGAAAAGAGAGAGACAGAATAGCTTAAACAAGTGGAATTTTATTTTTCTCTCATGTGAATATAGCCACCCCTGGCTTCTTCCGTCTTATTGCACTGTTATCCTCAACAAGAGGCTCACACCCAAGTTCCAGCTGCTCCAGCTCCAGCCATCAAGTTCACCTCCCAGGGAGAGGAAGGAGGAAAAGGAGAAGGATACGTTCCCTCCCTTTAAAGCCATAGCCAAGATAGTGCTCTTACCACTTTTACTGACATCCCAGTGGCCAGGGCTTAGTCACAGGGCTACACTTAGCTGACTAGTAGTGTGGGAAATGTAGTTTTTATTCTGGGCGGCTGTATGTCCAGCTGCAAAAGGACTCTATTACTCAGGAAGAAGAGGAGAATGGATTTAAGAGGACAATAGTAGTCCCTGTTGAACAGCTTCAGTGTCATTGCCTTGTGCCAGCAGTCACTGAAGGGTACATGATTGATCACTCAGGAGGGTGGCAAGAGAGAAGGCAGGGAGACTATTTAAGGCTGTTTCAGTGACCCAGGTAATTAATCCAATAATGAAGGCCTGGGGAAGGCGTGGAGGTGAGGGTTGGAAGGTAAGTAAATATCTGGGGGATATTAAGGCAGCAGAATTCATAGCACTTGGTATGACTGATTGGATGACGGAGGGGTAGGAATTCAGATGATTCCCAGGTTTCTGGGCAATTAAGTGTTGGTGAATGTTCCTCTCACCAACAATGGGAGCCTACTGGAAGAGTAGATTGGGACCAAAAATGAGAGTTCAGTTTAACAGGAGTCTTAAGTTGAACCTAAAATGGCTTTCCCATGGGCACAGGGCAAGCCCAGTTGGGGTCTATTTGCATAATGGCTGAGAAGACTAAGAGAAAATGTATTTGAAAATAAAAAAGCAACAGGAACTACAACTCAGGCAGAAAACTATAGTTATCAAAGGAGAAGGGAGACTCAGAGTATTTGAGAAGGGTGTGTTTTCAAGAGATGAAAGAAAATGGGAGTAGAGAGCCATGAAAACTTGGATTTTGGTTATTTGTACCCACAGGCTGGTGGATTTTATGGTATGTGAGTTATATCTCAAAGATGTTTTGAAAACCAGGCATTCTGTAACTGTCACATCAAAGAAAGCAAGATTTCAAGAGTGAGAGTTCAAGAATTAATGGCTTGACCAGGTGCGATGGCTCACACCTGTAATCCTAGCACTCTGAGAGGCCGAGGTGGGAGGATGGTTTGAGCTCAGGAGTTTGAGACCAGCCTGAACAAGAGCGAGACCTCGTCTCTTCTGAAAAATAGATCAGCTGATCATCATGGTGCTCACCTGTAATCCCAGCTACTTGGAAGGCTGAGTCAGGAGCATTGCTTGAGCCTAGGAGTTTGAGTTGCAGTGAGCTACAATGATGCCACTGTACTCTACTTGGGGTGACAGTGTGAGACTGTGTTTCAAAAACAAACAAACAAAAAAGAATTAATGGATTCCCACTACAGCAGATCGAGCACAGCTAAGGTCATGTTTTCAATGGTTTCCTATCTCTTAAAAGAAGCGTTTCTAGCCACTTCACACACATTAGGTTGGCTGTTATTTTTTAAAAATTAAAATTATAAAACAGAAAATAAGTATCAGTGAGGATGTGGGGAAGTTGGAACCTTTGTGCCTTGTTGGTGGGAATGTGAAATAGTGCAGCCACTATGGTAAACAGTATGACTGCACCTCACAAAAGTAAATGCAGAATTACCATATGATCCAGTGATTCCACTTCTGGGTGTATACCCAAAAGAATAGAAAACAGATATTTATACACCCATGTTCATAGCAACATTATTCACAATAGCCAAAAGGTAAAAACAACCCAAATGTCCATTAACAGATGAATGGGTAAACAAAATGTGGTATATCCACATAGTGGAATACTATTTAGCCTTAACAAATGGAATTCTGACATATGCCTGAACCTTGAAGACATTATGATAAGTGAAATAAGCAAGTCACAAAAGAACAAATTTGCTATTCCACTTGTATGTGGCGTCTAGATTAGTCAAATTTGTAGAGATAAAAACTATAATCGTAGTTTCCACAATCTAGAGGAAGTGGAGAATGAGGAGTTATTGTTTAATGGGTATAGAGTTACTGTTCGGAAAGATGAAAATGTTCTGGAGATGGATAGTGGTGATGTTGCACAACAGTGTGAACGTAGTTAATGCTACTGGATTGTACACTTAACATTGGTTAAAATGATCATTTTTATTTATGTATATTTTTACACAATAACAGAAAGCATTTCTGGTACTCTAATGTGTTTTTTTTTTTCTGATAACTCAAACTGAAAGAGGCTATGCTATAAAATACAGCTGCATTGGATTGTCTGTTTGCAAATCATCCTCTCTGTTCCTTGTAAGGTCTTTTGTGTGATGCAGAGAAAACACTTGGAACTACATTCCCCAGAATCCTCCTCTCTCTGGGCCTAAGTTAGAGTCAGCCGGTGTGAGATGGAAGAGGAGAGGCCATTACTTTTCATTGGCAGTTGCAGACAGAAGCATGGACAGACTTAGAGTTTAAAGCAGCTTCTGGCTGGCCTTCCTAGGAATCACATGCTTTGGTATTGCTGGCTGAGATCGTTAGGTGAGCTTCCCATTTGTAGCCGCTTACAGATGAGCTTTTGAGAATCAGTCCTTCAGAGCTGCAAGCTGAGATGGACACTCCTCCAGCCCTTGCAACAGTTCTACAAACCTTTACTTTTCTGCATTAAAGCCTTTCATACTTGAAATACGTGGAATGGCTTCTGTTTTTCTGACTGCACCTAGATTGATACAATGCGTAAATGCAAGACACACTCGTGCTTCCCTAGTTGATGGCATCTTATAGTTTTGGCATTTAACGTGTTTGGGTCGGTTGGAGGTATATGTACATGTGCATATTATGCGCTTTGTCGGTGGAACCATTTGAAATAATTGCAGCTAGAATGACACTTCACCCTGAACACTTCCTCATACGTCGTGAAGAATAAGGACACTTTTACATAAGAACAATATCATTATCATGCCTATGAAATTCCTTAATATCATCTAACATATACTACATATTCAGACTTTCCCAATTCCCCCAAAATGCTTTTATAGCTGCTTTTTCTTTCTTTTTTTCTTTTTTAAATTCAAGATCCAACACATTTCATGTAGTGGTTATGCCTCTGTAGCCTCTTGATTTAGAGCAATATTCTCTAATCCTGTTATTTGTTTGCTTATTTACCATGACATTGACTTTTATTGAAGAGTGCAGGGAAGATGTCTTGTAAAATGTCCCACCTTCTGGATTTGACTGATTATTTGCTCATAATTAGATTCAGGTTAAACACTTTTGGCAAAAATACTCACAGGTGATATTAGGCCTTTCTTCTTGCACCATATTTGGAGGCACAAAATGTTAGGTTGTCTCAGGGGTCCTCAAACTTTTTAAACAGGGGGCCAGTTCACTGTCCCTCAGACTGTTGGAGGGCCGGACTATAGTTTAAAAAAAACTATGAGCAAATGCCTATGCACACTGCACATATCTTATTTTGAAGTAAAAAAACAAGTGGGCAAAAAACACCCGCATGTGGCCCATGGGCCATAGTTTGAGGACGCCTGGGTTGCCTACTATTTGTAGCTGCTACATTTGATCACTTGGTTAAAGTGGTGACCACCAGATTTATCCATAGTAAAATGCACAATGTTCTTTAGTAACTGACAAGTATTTGTGGGTTGATACTTTGAAGCCATGTGAGCATCCTATTCCCCACTAATTTTTTACCCAATGATTTTAGTATTCGTTGACGATCGTTACCTGAATCAAACTTTACTCTGGGAGTTGCCAAACAGTGATAAGTCTGTCATTCCGTCTACATTTATTATCTGATTTCTTCTGTAGGTAAGAAAGAGCTTTTAGGGAACTTATTTTCAAATCTAAAGCCTTCAAACAGATTCTTTCCACATGAACTCATTTGTGTTTCCTTTTTCTGGACTGTTTCCTAGTATTTAGTATCCTGATGTTTACAGACAGCTGCATTTTTAGAATAGAGTTGCAGCTTTAGTTTGTTTTTTGTTTTTGTTTTTTAATATCCAAGAATTGCTGATGCAGTCAGGATGTGAAGTGAAAAGTATTTTAAAATGTGGATTTGTAAAGGTTAGGAGGTTCCTTATTCTTTAGCACTCTGCAGCAGCATAAATTTTGCCATAAACACATGAGTTAAACAAATATATGGATCTCAAATAAATTCTCAATATGCACCAAGAAGCTCTTCTAAACAGTCTTTTTCTTGTGACCTGTTCTTTAAAAGAACATTCATGACTCTTCATCCAAACAGTAAGTAAAACTTATTACAAATTGTTCTCCTTCTGTCTGGTCTTCTAAAACTCAAGAGTAAACTGCCATGCAGCAGTCTTTACTCAGTGTTACTGGATTACATCTCAGAACACACCAGGGATGTGGATATAACATAATAACTATTCATTGTGGATCCTTCCTACATTGTTTGTACTGCTATCACCAAGCCTTAATGGAGGTCTGTTTTTTTTAAAAAAAAATCAATATACATCTCAAATACACTTCAAAAAGAAAGGTATTTGTGTTTAACACAGCGTTAAAATTATCTAGCAAGTAAGTAGTAACCCTTGTAAGCATTTTTGTATGTTTTGAAAGAAGTTTTATTTGTCAAAAAGAAAAATAATTAAGTAGAATGTCTATAAGTGAAAAATAGTCATTAACATATAAAAATTCATTTAGCTATAGTTGAAGAGAGAATTAGTAAACTAGAAAGCAGATCTGAGAAAATCACTAGAAAGAATCACAGAAATATTAATTAAAAGAAGAAAGATATGAAGTGGACGTTATGAGACATGGAGGACAGAATGGGAAGGTCCAATATATCCCCACAGAATTTCCACAAAGAGACTAGAGGGGCTATGGGAGAGGCAATATTCAAAACATGATGGCTGAGAAATTCAAAAATTGAACAAAGATGTGACCTGAATCTTCGGTTACAGGAAGCATCCTGAGTCCTGGTAGGATAAATTAACACAGATCCAAATCAAGATGCATCATGGTGAATCTGCACAACTTCAAAGGCAATGAATATCTTAAAATCAACCAAAGAGAAAAGACTAATTATCTACAAATGAAGTATATCATTAAACTGACAACTGACTTACCAGAAATGTATCTTCAAAATACTAAAAGGCAGATTAATGGTCAACCAAGAAATATACTCAGGTAAACTATTATTTTAGTTATTCTAAAAATTGATCAAATACTGGCAATTTCATATAGTTCTACCTAACAAAATATATTTATATGTAGTTTGTCTTATTCACTGCTTTATTTTCAGTGCTTACCATGTGCTGGGGGGGGGCTCAAAAATATATATTGATAAAGGGACTATTTTGGAGGAGGTGTTAAAAATAACGAGGAACAATGGCCAGTCACCGTGGCTCACGGCTGTAATCCTAGCACTCTGGGAGGCCGAGGCGGGTGGATTGCTTCAGGTCAGGAGTTCGAAACCAGCCTGAGCAAGAGTGAGACCCCGTCTCTACTATAAATAGAAACAAATTAATTGGCCAACTAATATATATATAAAAAAATTAGCCGGGCATGGTGGCACATGCCTGTAGTCCCAGCTACTCGAGAGGCTGAGGCAGTAGGATTGCTTGAGCCCAGGAGTTTGAAGTTGCTGTGAGCTAGGCTGATGCCACCGCACTCATCTAGCCTGGGCAACAAAGCAAGACTCTGTCTCAAAAAAAAAAAAAAAAAAAAAAAAAANATATATATATATATAAAACAAGGAACTAAAAATTAGACCAAAGTAACACAGAAATGGGAGAGATCAAAGTTAAAGCACTCAGCAGTCTTTGCATTATTCAGGAGGAAGATAGGAATATTGATTATCTTTACCCTTTGTTAGGTCAGACGAGAATATTAAAATTTTAAGGATAACCCATTAAAATAATAGAAGGAATGGATAACTTTCAAACTAGTACATGGGGAAAAGAAACTGAAGAGCATCTGATTGACTTCTAGTAAAGGATGATGGATTGATTGGATGCATTAGCCTCTGCTGTTTTCTGAACTCCCAATAAGATGGCATCAAAGTGCACTTTTTAAAAAATGCATAAACCCACAAGGAGAACAGAAAAGGAGAGAAAAGCTACATCATTTTAGAAATGGAGAAGCTGTCAGATGGTCAGTTGGTAGTAACCAGGCACAACTGAGATGAATTTTGAAGCTACAGTGGAGAAAGCCAAAAGCCCCCTGATTTACACTACCAAACTCCCCGAAAACTCGACATTAGCATCAACCAATTCTTCTGGAAAAGTGAGTGACAATAGGGATAAAAATATGGCAGTTGACCAAGAGTCTGTTTGAGAAGCAGCTTGTCCTCTTCAACTCTGCTCAGCTGGGTTACTGTCCTTCCTCCAACAGCAGCAGAAAACCAGGGGCTTATTCTCTGGAAAGGGTGAAAGAGTGGGCCTCTGTCCTGGAGGAAACTAGGTATTGTTGGGGGCCGGGGTTCTTGTACTCAAAAAAATTAAGAAAACCTTTATATATTAAATTATGAGATTGCTAGCTCTACTATCGTTAACCTTATCCAAAATGTTGGCCAGTTATACTTTATCTTCCAGGAAGGAGATTGGAAGAACATTTTCCAATGTTGAGAAATTGGAAGACTGAGAAATTTGGGAGACTGAGAAATTTGACTAGCCCAAGAAAATAGACCTAAAGAAACTGATCTGGGGGTTCTGTGGTCCAGATGGTCCCTGCTAAATTAACCCAGGGACTCAAGACTGCGTATCAGCTTCTTTTTATCTTCTAATTTGCCATGAAAAATTTCAAAAATAGAAAAAAGTTTAAAGAACATATGATGATGACTAGTTTTCACCTACTCACTGCCTAGGTTTAGTGATCGATTCCTTGTGCATTCTATGTGTATGTTGAACCATTTGGAAGTAATGGATAACCTGTGCTTTTCCTTGAAATAACTTCAGTTTTCATATCCTAAAAAATAATGGCATTCTTCTTCAAAAGCACAATACCATTATCATATCTAAGAAAATTAACAATAATTCCACATCATTGAATATACAGTCCATGCTCAAATTTCTTTATTTGTCCTTTCAAAAAGTTTTTATTGTTTTGTTATTTTTTTAAAGTAATATTCAATGAAGTTTCATGCATTGCAGTTGGTTGTTATATACTCTTTCATTTCTACTATAAAAGTGTTGCTACTTTTTAAAAATGGCTTTAACTTTTTGAAAAGACCAAGCCAGTTGCAGAGTATTCCATATTCTTAATTTGTCTGATTTTGCAGTGTCATTTATCCTGGATCTCTGTCTTCTATGTTTCCCATAAACTGGAATCTAGGTCTAAAGGCTCAGTTATGTTCAGATTATGTTTAACATATTTCTGGCAAGAATTCTGTAAAGGTGAAGTGAGAACTTAATATTACATCACATGAGGAGACACACAATGTCTGCTCGTCCCAGTATTAATGACACTAAGTTTTTTCACTCTGTAAGGTGGTTATTACCAGACATCCTGGTTGGAAAGAGGTTATTTCCCTTTGTAATTAGCAAGTAACAGAATTTGATCCCCTAGCACCCTGAGATACCTGGCAACCTGTTGAATTTAGCATGCGTTCAAGATCTTTGCCTGAATTGCTTGTTACATTGGAAGAGTTGAAGATTGGGGATTTTCTAATTCTATTATTCCTTCTGTCTATTTTAGCTGACATTATTCTGTAAAGAAGAGCTCCCTCATCAATGGAGATTAACTGCATTTCTTCCTAAAGAGGCAGGATAAATGCTTTGTTCTCTCCCTTGACCAATTTACAGAGTCAGGAGGTGGTGATATATTCTCAATGATGGCATATTCAGTTTTATTTTTTTCTTTTACAATAAATTACAGTCATTACACTATAGTACACTCATGTTTGATGCTCAAACTGGTCCTAATTTGGCCAGTGGGAATCCGTTCAAGCTGGCTCCTGTGTTCTTATAACATGTCTGGTTAATCTTTGAGCATTTTCTTGATTTCTGGTATAGCTCGATGTCGTAAACTTACTTTGTACTTTGTTTGCCCCAGACCTGGGCTCAGCCATGTCTCCAAGGAGCCCTGGTTTGTTTTAGTGGGGAATGATATCTAGAAGCCAGCATCTGTGTGTTTGGTGTGCTCACTGCTGTTGAGTTCTCTTTGTTTGTAGGCCCCTCTAGTTAACTACAGATAGAAAGTATATAGAAAAAAAATTATGATTTTATATATTATAGATATTTCTAATTCAAATTTTAAATTACAGAATTTTTTCTTTATATGTATAAATATATATATTTATTTAATTTTTTTTTTTTAATTGAAACAGGGTCTCTGTATGTCACCCAGCTGGTCTCAAACTCCTAGTCTCAAGTGATTCTCCCTCCTCAGCCTCCCAAGAACCTGGGACTAAAAGTGTGTGCCACCATGCCTGGCTTTTTTTTTTCTTTATATATCTTTTTTCTTACATATGTAGTAATTTGTTTTAACCTATAATACACATTAAATAGTTTCAAATAATAATATCAAGTCTAACAATTTTAAAGTCGAACATCTCTTTGAAGTTCTTTTTGTTATTTGAATATATCTTAATAAAAAGTGTACAGAGTTCTATGTTCAAAAATCATTTGGAATAATTCTTTTTTTCTGTATCATTGTGTTATCAATTTAACATACAGTTAGGTTCATTTATTTCAGTTTGCTTTAAATTGGGGGATTTGATTCTTTTCTTTTTGATTAAAATTGTATCTTTTGTATACATGCCTTTATAGGATTTAAAAGTCCTAACTATATGAAAAGGTATTCTCAGAGAAGTCTCACTTATATTCCTGTTCCCTTCACTCTGTTTTCTTCAATGACATACATGTGACCGTTTCTCTTAGTCTATGGTGTGGTTTATCCTTCCAGTAATTCTTCGTTCAAAAATAAGTAAGCATATACATATATTCCCCTTCCTTTCTCACACAAAAGGTAGCATGCTATATATGATGTCTACATTTCATTTTTTTTTCATTTAAAATAATATCCTGGTGATCACTCTTTATCTGTTCAGAGAGATCTTACAGCAAATATTTTCTTTTAGCTTATCATTTGTCTCTTGACTTTGTTTATAGTGTTTTTGGGTTTTTGCCATGCAAATATTTTCATTTTTACATAGTCATGTCCACCTTTTCTTTCCTGGCTTTTGGAATTTGAGTCATAATTGTATAGGGTTTCACTACTTCCAGGTTACAAAGGAATTTACCTGTTTTTCCTTCTAGTAGTTGTATGGTTTCATCTTTTCATTTAGATCTTTCATGTATTTAGAGTTTAATTGACTGTATCATGTGAGGTATGAATTCAGTGTTACCCTTTTCCAAATAGCTATTCAGGTAGCTCAATACCATTTTCACAATGATTTGAGATTTTATGTTTATGATATACTAAATTTCCATGTGTTCTTGGGTCTATTTCTGGACTTACTATTCTGTTCCATTGGTCTGTCTGTGTCTACAGGTGCCAATACCAGACCGTTCTACTTTAGGGCATTGTAGTATGATCTTCCAGTCTTAAGCAGACAACCAAAAGTTATAACACATATAAGGAAAGTCTCTTATATGAAAAACTCAGGCCAGAATAGAAAATAGACAACAACAACCTGGAGAAAAGAGAGTCTTTGTAAGAAGAAGAAAATTTAAAACCAAAAACAAACAGAAAAACACTGAGAAACATAAGAAAAGATGTTATGGCCCAATGCAGTGGCTCACACCTGTAATCCTAGCACTTGGGGAGGTCAAGGCAGGACAATCGCTTGAGGCCAGTTTGAGACCAGACTAAGCATGAGTGAGACCCCGTCTCTACCAAAAATAGAAAAATTAGCCAGGTGTGGTGGTGTGCACCTGTAGTCCTAGCTACTTGGGAGGCTGAGGAGGGAGGATTACTTGAGCCCAGGAGTTGGAGGTTGCCATGAGCTACGATGATGCCACTATAGTCTACCCAGGACAACAGAGTAAGACTCTGCCTCAAAAAAAAAAAAAAAAAAAAGATGTTATAACTATAAAACAAGAACAGAATGCTTTGTTAAAATGACAAAAAGGATGGTCAAAGAAAAAAAAAGCTCTTGGAAATTAAAAAGTATAGTGTCAGAAATAAAACAATTCAGCCAGGCGTGGTGGCTCACGCCTGTAATCCTAGCACTCTGGGAGGCCGAGGCGGGAGGATCACTCAAGGTCAGGAGTTCGAAACCAGCCTGAGTAAGAGCGAGACCCCATCTCCACTAAAAATAGAAACAAAGTAATTGGCCAACTAAAAATATATAGAAAAAATTAGCCAGGCATGGTGGTGCATGCCTGTAGTCCTAGCTACTAGGGAGGCTGAGGCAGGAGGATTGCTTGATCCCAGGAGTTTAAAGTTGCTGTGAGCTAGGCTGACGTGAAGGCACTCTAGCCCAGGCAACAGAGTAAGACTCTGAAGAAAGAAAAAGAAAGAAAGAAAGAAAAAGAAAGAAAGAAAGAAAGAGAAGGAAAGAAAGAAAGAAAGGAAGGAAGGAAAGGAAGGAAGGAAGGAAGGAAGGAAGGAAGGAAGGAAGGAAGGAAGGAAGGAAGGAAGGAAGGAAGGAAGGAAAGGAAAGAAAGAAATTCAAAACAAAAACTCAATAGAAAGATAAGATAAAGTTGGAAAATAGGAAAGAAAATTTAAAAGATTAGAACCAAGTCTAGTAGATCTAATATTCAATTAATAAGATTAATTGATTAGATTAATAAGTTCCAGAAACAGGAAAAAAAAAAGAACTCATCATTTTTTCTGACCTGAAGGATGTGAGTTTCTGTGTGAAAGGGCCCACCGAGTACTTCAGTGCCAACACAGTGGATGAAAACAATCTCACCCAAAGCACTCATCACAACTTGTCAGAACCCCAGGGAGAAAGAGAGAATCTTAGAACTGCTTGAGAGAGAATGACAACAGCGACGACAGCAACAATGCAAGTTCACATACAGAACAGAGCCAGGTTCCTCAGTAGCCACACTGGAAGCTAAAAAGCAACGTGAGAAGTACTTTCCAAATTGTGAAGGAAAGTTTATTTTCAATCTAAAATGCTGTAGCACTTTACAATATCAATTAAGTGTGAGAGTAGAAAAAAAAAGCATTCTCAGAAATGCAAGAAGATCTCAAAAACCATACCTCCCTCCCATGCTCTTTTCTCCCGGCACAAGTATAGGATGTGCTCCACCAAAATAAGGGAGTAAACCATGAAAGAGGAAGCCCTGGATTCAGTGAGCCAGATGAGCCAGATAACCCAGCTTATAAAATTCGTCTGACTCTTTGCCACTTGCAAACCCCATCCCATTGTGCTGTGGTTTGAATGTGGCCCCTCCACAATTCAGGTGCTGCCAATGTGATAGCATGAAAAGGTGGAGCCTTTAAGAGGCGATTAGGCCGTGAAGACTCCTTCCTCGTGAATGGGCTTAAAGCACTTATAAAAGAAGCTCCACACAATGTTGGGCTAGCTTGTCCCTCCACCCTCTGCCATGTGAGGGCACAGCGTCCCTCCTCTCTGGAAGGACTCAGTGACAAAGTGGAGCCTGTGCCCCTCACCAGACACCAAGCCTGCTTTGCCTTGCCATTGGACTCCTAGCCTCCCAAACTGCGAGAAATAAATTTCTATTCTTTGCAAATTACCCAGTCTCAGATATTTTGTTATAGTAGCACAAACAAAGACACGCTGTTGCATGAGTTGGCACCTAGCAGGAAGGTAACGCTGAGGAACCTAGCCACCCCAAGGGCTGTTGGGAGCAGGGAAATCTCAGAGACGAGCATTTACGTTGCAAAGTCCAGCAGCCCCTCCCCAAGTGAACAGTCTCAGGCAATGACTGGGTTAATTTTCCCAAGTTTCCTTCAAATGCATCAAGTGACATCCCAGATATTTGGCCAAGATTTAACTATTTCACCTCCCAGGCTGGGCTTGATTTCTGCTATCTTGCTTGCTGCCCTATATTCCAGATGTACATAGTGGGGTGAGAATCTGAGGGTAAATTATTGAAACATACAGAAAAACCAAATAAACCACCATCACCACAGCAGACACTTAGTAACTGCAAGGAGGAAAAAAGGTAGTACTGAACGAGGTATAGCAAACCGCATGATTGAGCTACGAGGAGCATGTACACAGTTATGCTAATACAAACATTGATTATGATATCATAGTTTCAATAAGAACTACGATACAATAAATTGAGAAGCAGAAAAAGAGACAGAAAGAAAATGTGTGAACATGGGGTGTGTGCATGTGTGATGTGTGCAAAGTGTGTATATGTGAACGAGAACCCAGTTTTCATTGACCTCAGTGGGGAATCATAAACCTAAAGATAAGATAAGCCTAAAACTGAAAAATCATAAAGTAACAACACAGGATTTTCTAAAAGGGTTGGTTGCTTTTTGCAAAGTGGAAAATGGCGGTGGAGTTTGCAGACTGCCACTTTTGTATACTAACCTGTAAAACTGACTCCTTAGGTGCAGTTTGATTTTTTAAAAACTGAATTTTAAAAAAAGATATAAAATTCTTTCTCTTTTCTTTTCTTCTTTTCTTTTCTTTTTTCTCTTTTCTGACAGAGTCTCACTCTGTTGCCCTGGCTAGAGTGCCGTGGCATTAGCCTAGCACACAGCAACCTCAAACTCCTGGGCTCACGTAATCCTTTTGCCTCAGCCTCCCAAGTAGCTGGGACTACAGGCCTACGCCACCATGCCTGGCTAATTTTTTCTATGTATTTTAGTTGGCCAATTAATTTTCTATTTTTAGTGGAGACGGGGTCTCGCTCTTGCTCAGGCTGGTTTTGAACTCCTGACCTTGAGCGATCCACCTGCCTCGGCCTCCCAGAGTGCTAGTAAAATTATTTCTTAAAATAACACAAAACAAATAGAGCAAGCAGGAAGACAAAACAAGCAAAACAACCATAGTAAATAGAAAATACAAAATAATATGACAGAAATAAAACAGTAGTGACAATCAAGGTAAACAGAGTCAATGAGCCCATAAAGCATCAACCCCGGAGCTAGTCTGCTAAGTTATAAAATCCTGCCACTTATTAGTTCTGCAACCTTGGGCAAATTATTTAACTTCTCTGTGCCTCAGTTTCTTCATTTGTAAAATGAGGATAATGATAGTCCCTCTGTCAGAGGATCTGTGAGAAATAATGCTTCACTATAGGTTACAAACAGCACTGTGCAGTGCTTGACATACAGTAGGTGCTACATAAGATTGACTGCTGTTACTTTTATTTTCAGATTGGATTTTGTAAAAATTCCAGTTATTTGCCATTTATAAGAGGCATACCTAAAATATGTCAGAGAAACTTTAAAAAGTGGGGTCAGGGAAGAAACTTAAAACGACATACCAGACAAATATTAATCAAAGGAAAGCAGGTATACAATATGATATCAGAACAAATCCTTTGTGATAAAAAGAATTAATAGGAATAAAGAATATCATTATTTAATGACAAAAGAAAAAATTCACTAGGAAAATAAAACAATTCTGAACCCACAACACAGCCTTGAAATATATAAAGCTAAAAACTACCAAATCACAAAGAGAACTTGAAAAATTTGGTGGGAGATTTCAATGCCATTTCCTCAAAATTGATAGAATCACAGAAAAAACTGAGATTTGAACAGCAATCAACACACTTGATAGATAAAGAACTTTGCTCCCAGGGAAATACGAACTATTTACCCCAATCAAACACACACTAGGCTTCAAAGGAAATCCAAGCATTGTTTGTAATAGGAAAAAAAAATGGAAAACAACTTAAATGTCCATCAATAGATGGACAAATAAATTATAACATATTCACAGAATGGTGTACTGCACAGCTAGTAAAAATGAATGGGCTTGATGCATATGTATTAACATGGATGTGTCCCAAAAACATAATGTAAAGTGGGAAAAAACAAAATACTGAAGGATATAAACAAGTTTGTGTTATTTACATAAATTTGCATAACATGTAAAACAATATCAGATATCATTTTGGCTACATGAATACATACAAAAGAATAAACCCACCATGGAAAGGAGATGCCACTTTTAGGAAGAAAGGAAATGAAATAAAATGGGGAAAAGAACAATAGGGACCTCAACTGTATCCGTCACATTTTATTTTATTTTTTTACATTCCTCTGGATCTGAGGCAGATAACCTCACATTTTATTTCTCTAAACGATCCTAAAGCACAAATGTCAAAACAAGAATATTTGTTAAATCTCAGTAATGAGTATAAGGATGTTAGTTATACTATTATATGTACTTTTAAACATGCTTGAAATATTTTATTGTAAACATTTTACAATAAAAAGAGATGGCCAGGATTCAATTGCTGGCGAGAGAAAACAAGGAAGAGGCTAAAGAGTGCCACTGATTTTGTGCACAGAGAGGCTCGTGGTGCGAGGACGGAAGCAGACGCTGGGCACGAGGACGTAGCAGCCGACAGTGGTGAACTGTGGAGACGTGAAGACAGGAGGGGACTTGAACGGACGTTTGATACAGCTGCTTTGGGGAACGGGACACGTCGAAGGCTTAATGGCCCACTTAAAGCTGGACCCCTTGATTTCGTAGTGGCATAAAGCAGAGCATGATTTTCTCTAACAGGGGTGGAGGTGTAAAAGCAGAAAACAGATTGGTCCTGAATGAGGTTCTGCCGGGTGAGGGAACGAGAAGGACAAGTGGACGCGAGGTCCCCGGTGTTGCTCGTGAGTTGCCAGTGTGGGCAAGAAGGAGGGACAGGAGGAACCGGCTTAGTGCCAGGCAAGGAGGATGTTGGAGGTGAAGGTGCCAGAGGCGGAGCTGTGCCAGGTCTTCAGTGTGCATGTGCGGCCGGCAGGGAGACAGAGGAGGAGGACGCTGACATCGAGGAGGTTGTGGAGCTGAGAGGTGAGGGATTGGTGGATTTTAAGGTCACTGGGGAGGATGGCAAGCCCGGAGAAGGGAGAGCAGCTCAGCTAGGAGCCAGGGGCCAAAGTCTTCGTGAAAGCGAAGGCCAGCAGTGAGGACAGCAGGGAGCACAGCCAGATGAAAGGAATGTTCCAGAAACAGCCACCAAGCCTGTGAGTGAGCAGAGGGCTGGTGGGATCTGGAGGCAGGCCTGTCTGAGTGAGGGTCAGGCCCTAGCAGAGACCAGGAAGTGGAGGGAGGGTTCTAGGCAGAGCTGAAGATGCAGAAGGCAGTGGAAACACTGGGAGGGGGTGGAGCTTTGGGATGCTGGACAGGGACACGAAGCAAAGAACGATGCAGGAAAGGAGTGGGTGTCACCGTGCTAGAGAGCTTTGTATTTGGGGCCATGACCAGGAATGACAGAGACATGGAGCACAGTGGACCTAGAAGAGAGGTTAATGATGCACCAAATGTATCCACAGCCGTGGTGAAGGCAGCAACAGCTGGCATGAAGACAGTGTGGTTGGGACCTGGAGGGCTGGGACCATGTAGTATATGCCGGACACCCTACCATGTCCTGGAGAAAAAGAAGATGCAACCCCTGATCTTGCACGTTGGGAAAATGCTGAGGGTTCAGCATGGCTCAAGTGTGATGGTGGAAAGTGGCTGGGGAAGGCAGCCTGGCACACCCACGGTCTCTCTGCCTTCCATAAAGTGCCCCCATAGGGTTTGAGAAGACTTAATGACAATCATCTCTCTATAGAGCACCTACCACGTGCCCGGTATTTACTTTTACTATCTGTAATGCTCAGGTTTATACTAAGGTATTGTTATCCTCATTTTACTGACAGAGAGTCTGAGGCTCAGAGAGATTCAGTATCTTGCCCAAGGCCTTGCCCTGGGCCAATCCCAAGTCTATCTGACTCCAAATTCCATGCTCAGTGCACTGTCTCCTGCTGGGGAGCTGAGGAAGACCAGAGCCACAACAAAGAGCCTCTACACTTCTTATTGGGAGAAGCCACGGACTTCACTGTGCTCAGCAGAAGGCCAGGTCCCATCCGCTCCCATCATCAGGGGGGTTATGACTTGAGGGAAAGAAGGCTGTTGAAATACAGGCAAGCCAGGTCCATGTGTCAGCTGATCTGGGTACAAGGAATAGTAGCTCAGGGCCAGCCAGGGAAAGGACAGCCAAGCCCACATATGGCTGCCAAGTCATCACCTGTGTGACGGAGTGAAGTCCACCTCTCCCTCCTTGTCCCATCCTGCACGTAAACATGCCCCTCACTCTCCCTCCTCTCCTGCCGCTGCATCGGCAGGGCCAGCTCCAGCTATAGCCAGAACACCACGTCCTTGTGTCCTCAGGTGGCCACTGTGACCTGTTTACTTTCCACAGACCATAATCCATCGTATCTGTGAAATGCCCCAAAGCTAGATGTTTGTGTCAGAAACACCCTCTGGTGGCGCAACAGCGGGGTGGGGTGGGGAGACCGGTGACATGGACTCTAGTGCCACAAAATGTACCGAGCACGTTCTGAGTCAACACGGTGATAGTGTGCCAACAAAGATAAAGATTTTTATTATTTATTTGCTTGGCTTTTGTTTATATATACCCCTCTCCATCACCAAAGGCTTGAGGCTACTGGAAATGAAAATGGAACTAATGATAAGAGGATCTCAGGAGCAGGGAAAATAAAAACAGCAGAAAACCATGCCCTGAAGAAGAGCACAAAAGAGATGATAAAGTTGCAAGAGTTGACCTTCACATGGGCTTTGGGTTTCTTGGAAACCCACAGAGAGGGAAATTCAGTCAGTTACATAATTGTCGTAATCAGAAAGAAGGGAGCACACCCGATTCACAGGGAAAACAAACTTTTCCAAGCATTGAGTTGCAAAATAAAATCTCTATGGGATTTCATATAGAAGGCCCTTTGAATTGTATTAAAAAGTCACTGAGGGGCCAGGCATGGTGGCTCACATCTGTAATCCCAGCACTTTGGGAGGTCGAGGTAAGGAGGCCAGGAGTTTGAGATTGGCCTGGGCAATAGAGCAAGACCCTGGTATCCTGAACTAGAAACGGAAAGATTAAATCCAAGTATGCCCTCTGAATGCTAAGTCCCCATCCTGCTTCTTCTACGTGGCCCCAAGAACACTGGTATCCAGGCCTTTATCCACCAGGCAGGAAAATGGGAGAAACTTCTCAGGGGAACATGACCAGCTCAAGAGGTAAGACTTGGGGGTTCCCCAGCCAAACATTCTGGTCGATCACCCTCCAGTGAAGTTCACAGTCAACAAGGCTACCCATGTAGTTGGAGCTTCAAATTACCCTTACAATCCCCACTCTTAAATTTAAACAGACGACCAAAGTTCACCAGTCGTTTGAGGAAAGATCCAACCATGAAAGAGACTAAAACATACAAACAAACATTTAAAAAGGAACTGAGAGAAAACTGAGAATACACAGAATGAAGAACATTTAAAAATGCTATTAATATCATCAGAGAATGAAAAGAATATGTTACGTTTGTTAAACAAGAACAGGACACTAAAAAAGAACATTCACGGAATAATAATAATAAAAAGTCTTGCAAATTAAAAAAAAAGATAGCAGAAATTTAAAAAATATGTAAAGAGTAAAAAAATATTCCAGAAAGGAGAGCATGCAGAGATCAAAGAAGTGAGAGAAAAGATAAGAAAATTAGAAGACCTGCCCAGGAAGTTCCTATGATTGGAAAAGATAAAGAAAAAGTGGTGCAATCACCTTGGAAAACATCTGGTAAAGATGAACATATATGTAACATACAACTCAGGAGGAAAAGATTTGTTAAATTCACTTATTTATTCAGTATGTATTTTTTAAGCACCTACTAAATTCTAGTCATCGTGCTAGGCATTGACTATACAAGAATAAATGAGACAGACAAGACCTCTGCCCTCTCAGAAACTAACCAAGATTCTTCCTCCCAAGGTAGCTGTGAAGGGTGGCACGTCCCTGGCTCAATTTTCTCCATAAGGTTTGGGGTTCCATGAAAGAATCTCTGGGTAGATGGCCTGTGCACAGTATGTGTGTGGAGAGTAATAATTTATCTTGTGGTTCAAAAGAGGAGTAAAAGGAAGACCAAAGTATAAGCAGTGATGTTAAAAAAGACTCCAGTTTAATTGTAATCTTTTTTTTTTCTGAGACAGTCTCACTCTGTTGCCCCAGGCTACAGTGCCGTGGCATCAGCCTAGCTCACAGCAACCTCAAACTCCTGGGCTCAAGCAATCCTGCTGCCTCAGGCTCCCGAGTAGCTGGGACTACAGGCATGCACCACCATGCCCGGCTAATTTTATATATACACATATATATATATTAGTTGACCAATTAATTTCTTTCTATTTATAGTAGAGACGGGGTCTCGCTTCTTGCTCAGGCTGGTTTCGAACTCCTGACCTCGAGCAATCTTCCCGCCTCAGCCTCCCAGAGTGCTAGGATTACAGGCATGAGTTTTTCTATATATTTTTATTTGGCCAATTAATTTCTTTCTATTTTTAGTAGAGACGGGGGTCTCACTCTTGCTCAGGCTGGTTTTGAACTCCTGGCCTGGAGCGATCCTCCCCCCTCGGCCTCCCAGAGTGCTAGGATTATAGGCGTGTGCCACCATGCCCAGCCTAATTTTAATCATTTTTGAACACATCAGTAAAAATAAGACCGAAATGAGAAAGCCATATTGAGAAAGGCCAGGTTTAATAATCTTTTGACAGAGCTGTCCAAAGACAGAATGAATTGTTTTGGGAAATGTTAAGTTGGCTGTCAGTGGAAGTGTTCAATATTACACAGGGCTCATTCACTCAATGATTGAGACCATGTGACAGGCCCTATTGTAGGCTCTGTGTCTTATCAGTTAGCTATTGCTGCATAACCATCACCCCAAAACTTAGTGTCTTAGAACAGCAGTACACATTTATTTATTTTTATTTTTTATTTTTTTACTTTTTGAGACAGAGTCTCACTTTGTTGCCCAGGCTAGAGTGAGTGCCGTGGCGTCAGCCTAGCTCACAGCAACCTCAAACTCCTGGGCTCAAGCAATCCTGCTGCCTCAGCCTCCCGAGTAGCTGGGACTACAGGCATGCACCACCATGCCCGGCTAATTTTTTCTATACATATTAGTTGGCCAATTAATTTCTTTCCATTTTTATAGTAGAGACGGGGTCTCGCTCAGGCTGGTTTCGAACTCCTGACCTCGAGCAATCCGCCCGCCTCGGCCTCCCAGAGTGCTAGGATTACAGGCGTGAGCCACCGCGCCCGGCAGCAGTACACATTTATGATCTCTCACAATTTCTGCGAGTCGGCAGCTTGGCTGTGTGTTACCAGTTCAGGGTCTGTCACATGGGTGTAAGCAGGACATTGCGTGGGGCTACAGTCATCTGAACGCTTGACTGGGGCTAGAGGATCTGTTTCCAAGGTGGGTCGCTTTACTTGGCCTGCAAGTTGGTGCTGGCTGTCGAGGAGGGGCTTCGGTTCCTCCCTGCCTGGACCCCTGCACAGGGCTGCTTGTGTGCCCTCACAACATGGCGGCTGTCTTCCCCCAGAAGACAAGAGAAAGCAAGGTAGGAGCCACACTGCCCTTTATGACCTAGCCTTAGGAGTCATCCACCATGACTTCCACAGTAACCTACGGATCGCACAGGTCAGCCCTCCTTAGTAAGAGAGAGACCACACAAGGGAGTGTATACTGCATACGAGGATCACTGGGACCATCCTGGAGGCTGGCGACCACACTCTGTAAATACAAGGACCAACAGATGGGGTGTCTGAGCTCAAGAGCTGTTAGTCTAGATTTATGACCATTTGTTGAGTTGATGTCAAAGGAATTAGACTGAGAGACAAGGTGGTTCCCTTCAACCCTAAAGTCCTGTGATTTTATGGTTCTAGATCCTAAATCTTTCATTCCCATATTGATAATCCCCCATCTCAGAACAAGCAGCTAACACCCTCCCTCCTCTAACATGGATAATTCTGGGATCTCTACTGTGCCCCTTCATTGTCACTGCTTGTCATCAAACAGCAAGATAGCCACGGCCCCACCCTGCACCCTGTTCTCAGACACGGAGACACAGAAGTGCTCTGATACCCCCAAGCTTGTTGTTTCTCTCCCCAGAGCATGCCACTGCCTGTGTTCTCCCCCCAGGAGAACAGGGTGTGCTATGATAATGGCAGGAGGACACAGCGTCCCATGCAGGAGCTGCTTCTGAGCTCTCCAGGACAATCCCTCAGGAGCCCTAATCAGGGCCACTGGGTACACCGGAGACCTCGGGGGTAGTGACCCTGTGATGCTCTCAGAGGACTTCTGGCCTGCGAGCTTGGGGGATGGGCATAGAGGTGTGGCTAGCATCACATGGCCAACACTCCTTTAGGGGCACTAATCCAGATCCACAGAGGAGCGGGTCTCCAAGTCACCTGGGACTTGGAAGAGGAGCCCTTTATGTCTAAGTCACCTGGGAGTCAGACGTAAGAGGGGAAGATTCCAGCCTGAAATTGTGCTGGCTCTGGGGGACTGTTGGGAAATGCTGGTGTGAGCTGGGCTGGAGCCCAGAAAACGCCCTTCCCTGGCCCCGGGGGACTCCCAGCACAGCTCTCCTGTGGGTGTCAAGCGTTTCAGTCTGGGCTAGTCATAAGGACTGCATGCTGGAGTAGCTCTGGGGAATGTTTATTGTTTACCTATTTCTGGTTTTAAAAGTAATACCATCAGGATGGCTATTACTAGAAACAGAATTTAAAAAATACAAATAACAAAATACCAAATGTTGGGGAGGATGTGAAGTAATCACAACCCAGTGCATCAAAGGTGGGCATGTAAAATGGCGCAGCGGCTGTAAAAAACAGTCTGGCGGTTCCTCAAAAACTGAAACATAGAATCACCACGTGATCCAGCAACTCCACTCTCTCGGTCTGCACTCAGAGGCGTGGAAAGCAAGGACAGGAGCAGGTGCGTGTGCACCCGCGTTCACAGCAGTGTTGCTCGCAGTAGCTTAACGGGCAAAGCGTTTCTGTCTGGGGTGATGAAAAAGTTCTTTGAAATAGTGGCAGGAGTTGCACAAAACTGTGAATGTAATTAAGGCCACTGAAATATACACCTAAAATAGTTAAAATGATAAATTTTTATGTTCGATGTATTTTACCGCAATTAAAAAATAATACTAACTTGTTATCTTAAACCCCAACATGACATAAGTGTTTAGAATAGCGAAACCCCACCCTCCTGAGACGAGTCCTGACGAGCTTGTTGCTGAGGTTTCCAGATTTCTTACTTGAATGTGAACTAGATATTAGGATTCAAGTATGACCGGGCAGAACCCACCTGTCCCTTGCATAGCGGGCACCCCCTTTGTCCCTGGGGATTCTCACCCCACAGCCAAGGGAAAATCTCTGTAGCTGGCTGACCCATGGTCAAACGACATTCCCACTACTTGCTGGGGAACGTACTCACCAGTCCTCGTCTGCTGCGTCTTGGATGTCACAGTCCATTGTGAGGACTATGTGAGTCGATATGGTACATATAAGTGTTTTTTAAAGCACCTAGCGTGAGAGAGCATTTGGCTTTATTGCCATACCTGTATTGAAAATCTCCACCACCCTTGCCACGGGATGTTTCTTATCAGCCATCATTTTTGGGGGGCAGGAGGGGCTTTAGCCTCCTCTTTTATTTTCTGTTTTCCCTTCTGTGACCTCCCCTCCTCACCTGCTCGTCATTACCACCTCGAATGCCTGTGCAGGGAATGCACGGAACAGCTGAAGCCTTCTCTCTGTCTCACAGGCCCCTGCTTCCAGCCAGATCCTCGGGGCTCCTCTTCGGCGGCTGGCGAGGACCGTCTAAGTTCTAGGTCCAGGTGTTGAACTGACAGAATGCTCACCTCCTCACACAGTCACTTACAAACATGTACATGTACATGTACGTCAGGACCTTGCATGTTTTCCTTAAAATATCTTGGACATCTACCAATAAATACACATATTCCCCAAACCAAATCAGAGTGTTTTCTTTTTTCTTTTCTTTTTTTTTTTTTTTGAGACAGAGTCTCACTCTGTTGCCCGGGCTAGAGTGCTGTGGCATCAGCCTAGCTCACAGCAACCTCAAACTCCTGGGCTCAAGCCATCCTCCTGCCTCAGCCTCCCGAGTAGCTGGGACTACAGGCATGCGCCACCATGCTCGGCTAATTTTTTCTCTATATATATTTTAGTTGTCCAATTAATTTCTTTTTATTTTTAGTAGAGACGGGGTCTGGTTCTTGCTCAGGCTGGTTTCCAACTCCTGACCTTGAGCGATCCTCTTGGCTCGGCCTCCCAGAGTGCTAGGATTACAGGCGTGAGCCACTGTGCCCGGCCTAAATCAGAGCATTTTCTTGAACTCAGGACCTCATGGGAGGTCAGAGACCAGCTATCAGAGAGTCTCTGAGGGGGACGGATAGAACTGGGTGTCCAAGCCGGGAGCAGTGGGGTCATTTCCTCATCTCCTTGGTCATCCAATTATCTGAGCTGCTAGAGAGGACCCTTGGGTTGACTGGTCACAGGAGACTAAGGCCATACAATCACTTAGCATAAACAAAAGGGGAAGATGGAGCCAACCCTAATGAGGACTAATAGGTGTACCTCGGACCATCCACCAGAACCAACTGGAACAGGCCACAGATTAGGATGTGGCTTGCAAGGCCAGAGTGAGAGAAACCTCCCCCAGAGGGAAGGGTGTGTCCATCCAGGTTCTTACTTGCTAGCACAGAAGCCTGCTCTGGAAGATGTAAGCAGAAGATGAACATATTGAAATATTTCCAGAAATTTCAAGGAAATTTCTAGGAAAGCTGGAGTACTTGGTTTGGAAAAGACACAAGAACAAGGGGAGCTGAGGGGGATACATGGCCACACTCATGGAACAGAACTAGACCGGTGGGGACAGCTGTGCTGCCACCACTGAGCCAGGACAGGGACAGCCCAACTTGCTCAGTGGCCACTGCCAGGCCTGGCCCCCATGCTGAGGCTCTAGGCTGGCTGCAAACTGCCTGCTGCTGCCACACTGCTCCTGCCCATCCCAGAAAGGGTTGTCTGCTGTCAGTGTTTCTTTACACCAGTCCAGGGCAATAACATCTGATTTCCTGAGCACAGGCCCCATGTCACCGCTCAAGGCAAAGGAGGCTGGAAGGCAAGCGCTGGCGTTTTTAGTGGTGGTAATGGAGGCAGCCTCTGACTCCTACCCAAACTCATCAGCGAGACATTACCTGAACAAATCAAGGGAGGTTCAGAGGCTGGGCAGCTGTCTTAGTCTGTTTGGGCTGCTATAACAAAATACCATAGGTTGGGTGGCTTATAAACAACAGATATTTATTTCTCACAGCCCTAGATAATGGAAAGTCCAAGATCAAGGCACCGGCAAATTCAGTGCCTGGTGAACGCTCGCACTATGGTTCATAGATAGTGCCTTCTAGCTACCGTGTTTCCCTGAAAATAAGACCTACCCATAAAATAAGCCCTAGCAGGATTTCTAAGCATTTGAGCAATAGAAGACCTACCCCGAAAATAAGACCTAGTGATGGGCGTGGCTACGCAGCGTATCTGCACAACCCATGCATTTCGTGGAGCAGTAAAGAAGACGAGCAGCCCTTCTAATCTGCCCCATGAGAGCTCTATTGCTCCACATGAGAGATTGGGGCCAATGGTTCTAAAGGAAATAGAGTTGCAAGAAATTCAGGATGGAATTCGGGGTTTGGAGAGTTATGATGATGTCCCAGAAGAAGACGAATTAACTATATTTGAATAAATGTAGATTGTTGTACTGTACTTAAAAAAATAACACATCCCCTGAAAATAAGCCCTAGGGTGTCTTCTTGAGGAAAAATAAATATAAGATCCTGTCTTATTTTTGAGGAAACACGGTATCTCTTCACTTATCTGGGGTCTCCTTTATAAGGGCACTAATCCCAATCATGAGGGCAGAGCCCTCCTGTACCAATCACTTCCCAAAGCCCTTACACCCTAACACAAGCACCTTAGGGGTTAGGATTGCAATATATGAATTTTGGGAGACACAAACATTCAGTTCGTTGCAGCAGCCAAAAGCAACAGTACTGCCAGGAGACATCTGCCAGGTCAATGACCCAGGAGATTGAAGACTAGATGAGAAATCTTGGTGCAGGAGCGAGGAGGTATTCCCTGTCCAGGTGGGCTAGGACTGTGGCAGGACACTCGGAGACCTGTAGGATGGCTGTGGGGGAAGTGAGAGAGATCCAGGCATCCCATCCAGGAGTCACACTAAGAACCAAGCTCTGGGAGACACCGAGGTCCCCACGGGTTTTGGAAGTAGCACTCAACCAGGTGGTCTGCAGGTAAACTCTGAGAGCACCTCAGAAGCTTCCAGACCCACTCAGAAACCTGCCTGCCCTCTGTTCCACTTCCTTTTAGGGCTTCATTGCTGTTTGGCCCCATTCGCACTTTCCTAAAGCCATGCAGTAAGCCTCCAGCGGCCCGGTGGGTTTGTAAAGGTGTTTTCACTGGTAGGTTCCTGCGCTTCTAGTGGGCCAGGTGTGGGGGTGGCTGCAGCAGCCTTATTGTCCTGGAGCATGGGAGCTAGAGCAGCTGGGGCCCAGGAGACTGGGGGTCTGCCCTTGGCCAGCTCTGGTGGCCTCCAGGCTGTGTGGCCTGGAGTTGGGGGATGAGGAGGTGCCTGGGAGGAGGGGATCATATTTTTGGGCATCTGTTGTGCTACAGCAGCAGCAGCAGCGGCACGTAAACCAGCTATTGCACATCACTCTGTGCCCAATATTGTGTTCAACTTGACACCTGTTGTCCCTTCAAGCCCTCAGAACAACTCTTTGAGCTGAGGATTGTCATTATCCCTAGCTTCCAGAGGTTCAGTTATCTGCCCCAAATCACCCGGAAGTCAGCCGAAAAGCCAGGATTCAAACCCAGGCTTGCCTGATTCCCAAGCATACATCGCCCCCAGTAGGCAGGTGCCCAGGCCAGCACCAGGGCCCAGGCCTGGAGACCGCCATCCTGAGAGCACCTTGGGAAGGAGGGAGGAGGCCCCAGAGCACCCTCCCAGAGCCTGCCTCCCACCCCCCACCCCCGCCCCAGAGTGTTCTGAGCCTCTTCCAGGAAAGTCCTGAAGGGCCTGCACCCCATCTGGGAAAGAAAGAGGTGACAAGCTAGACTCAAAGACATGGAGTCAGAGGTAGGAGTCTGGGACAAAGTCTTGGGACAAAGGCTTGAACTGGCTCTTCTCTGAGGCTCCCTCCTTGGGGGAGTCTGTATGTCCCCAGGACTGGGGGGAGAGCCTGCTTCAAAGGCTGCAGCTGCCCACAGCTGGATGTGCTGATGCAACCATTCAGTCCCCCAAACTCTTTGCCTCCAACCCCAGTTACTGCAAACTGGGCCCCAGGCGGGCAGGCCACTGGGCAGGAGGCTCCTGGGCAGAGCGTGCCAGGGCCCTGCAGGCTCCGGCACCTGCTCCACCCTTCCTCCCCAGACTCATTCCTCAACCCTGAAGACCGCGGAGGTAGCAGTCAAGAACTTTCTGAAATAAGCACTAATAACTTTTATAATGGGGCTGGGATGGGGCAGGTTAAGCTAAACTTTACACTAAAAAGTCAAGGTCAAGGCACAGAGGATCACATGGAGGAAGAAACAATCTCCCCCACTGTGCTGTGAGCTCTCCAAGGCAGGGACCACGGCCTGCTCACCTCCAGGCACCCCCTCCACGTGAGGCAGTGTTGGGCACATGGCTCCACGACAGCTATTTGCTGGCTGTCCAGTGCCTAGAACAATGGCTGGCACACTGGGGGGTATTCAATAAACAGCTGTTGGCTAAACCAATATACCTGGGTTGCATGTTTGGTCTTGAAATAATGTGTGGCATCTTTTCCCATCTCCCCTTAGAGTATTCCACACACACTTCTCTCCAGCACACCCTGCCCTTACCCTTCCTGCAGGCTGATCTACCCAGCACTTGGTGTCCCCTAAAGTGTGTCCAGCCAGGCAGCTGCTAAGCAGTGGTCCCCTCCCCACCTCAGGCCCAGCCACATGGAGGAGTCACATGTGATCAGCCAGGGCTAGTTTCTCAGCAGCTTTATTGAGTATCGAGAGGTGGTGTCACCTCCCACTGGACATGTGTCCTCAAAGTCATACCAGGCCTGCTTTGGGACAGACAGACAGACAGGGGGCAGGATAGGGCAGGTATCCACGGGGGTGGGATGAGTGCACCAGGGGCAGCTTAGCTCTCCAAAGGGTCGGGCATCTGTGCCTGCTCCTGCTCGGGGAGGGCGAGGGTCTTGTCCTGGCTCTCTTTCTCCTTGAAGGCGCTGAAGAAGGAGTTGACCTTGTCCCTCAGGTCTTTCTCCAGGAAGCTCAAGTGGTTTTCCCTGTCCCCCGCCAAGGGGCCCAGCTTCTGCCTGAGTTCCTCCATCTGCCGCACCAAAGCTTTGTTCAAGGTGTCCCTGTAGGGCTCCACGTTGCGATGGAACTCCTCCACCTGCCGGTCCAGGTGGCCGCTCAGCTCTGCCAGCGACTTCTGCAGCCCCTCGGTGTTGCCCTTCAGCTTGCTGTGCACGTCCTCGGCCACGGGCGCCAGCCTCTGCCGCAGCTCCTCGGCATTGGTGGAGATCTTGGCCTTGAGCTCCTCCACGCTCTTCTTCATCTGGAAGGCCAGGCCCTCGAGCTGGTGGTTGAGCTTCTCCTCGACGTCCTGCGCGTAGGGAGCCAGGCTGCGGCGCAGCTCCTCCATGTTCTGGTCGATCTTGACCTTGAGCTCGTCGGCGTAGGGTGCGAGGCGCCCCTTGAGCTCCTCCACGTTCTGGTCAACCTTGGCCTTGAACTCGTCGGCGTAGGGCGTCAGCGAGGCCTTCAGGTTGTCGGCGTTCTCGCGCACCACCCTCTCCATGCGCTGCGCGTAGGGCGTCAGCTGGCGCCGCAGCTGCTCCGCCTGCTCTCTGACCTGCGTGCGCAGCTCGTCCGCGTGGGGCCCCAGGCGCTGGTGCAGCTCGCGCGCGTTGTCCACGATCCTCTGGCTCACCTCCTGCGCGTGCGGCAGCAGCCGGGCCCGCAGCTCCTCCAGCTCCTTCCGGATCTCCTCCTTCAGCTTCTCCGAGTCCTTGGTCAGGCGTTCATGCAGCTGCGTGGCGAAGGGCACCAGCTTCTTCTGCAGGTCACCGGCGTACGTGTTCGCGTCCTCGAGTTTGTCCTGGAAGAGGGCACTGCGGGGAAGGGCACAAGGAGGCCTCCATTACGATTGGCATTTGCTTGGCAGGACCTTGTCTGCTTGTATACCCCTCACCTAATCCACACCTGCCTGGGACAGGTGAGTGTTCAGAGGTACCGAGTTCGCCCCCTTTTCCCCTTGTGGCCCTCCCTAAGGGGGATCACGATTTGAGCGAATGGATGTAGTAGACTGAGTTATTACGTTGAACTTGTGTCTCTGGATCTCCCTCGGAGATTGTCTCAGTATGTCCCCATCATGTGACCTCAGGCAGTTTGCTTTCTTTTCTTTCCCTCCTTGTCTGTAAAGGACAGGGTTGGACTTTGAGGTTCTTCCCAGCTTAGGTGCGCTGTGACAGAGGATCACACTGTGTAATAACAGTGCGTTGTGTCCTCAGCCTCTGCCATGGTCTTCTAGCAGCACAAGGTGCTGATTTCCTTGCCTGTGCCCAGAGGCTTCCCGAACATCCCCACCTCCCTTTCCTTGATTTCACTGAGGCCTGTCCTTCCAGAATGTATTAGAACCCAGCTTCCATGACATTTCCTTTCCTCTTTCTTCCATGACCTTCAACAACAGGATGTGGCCATTGTCAAACTCTAGAATGTTAAAGCGGGAAGACACCTTAGGGGTTATTCAGTCCAACCTCCCTGTTTATGTATGTGGACCCTACCTAGGTCCAGTGACCTCAGGGTCACCTAGTGAGCTAGTGGCAGGGCAGTGGGTACCCTAACCTTGAGTCTCCTGTCTAAGCCTAACCCTTGCCAATGCATTGCATGGCCTTTAAGAACACCCTGCACCACGGCCACCACCGGCTGTGCAGCCTCTTACTTGAGCTGCTGGGTGAGTTCAGACTTCTGGAGATGTTCCACAGCCTCCTTGGCATTGTTGCTCAGCTGGCTGAAGTAGTCCCATACCACAGTGGCCACCTGGTCAGCATTGACCTCAGCCCGGGCTCCTGGACAGGTGACAGAGAAAAATTCATGAGGACTCATCTCCTTCCTGGCCCCTCTGCTCCAGCTCTGAGCTGCAGACTGGATGTTGGAGGAGCCCAACCCACCAGTTTCCCTATCTGGGCTTAGGTGGTCAGAAGCCAGAGGGACATGTGAAACTGGCGTAGCACCGATGCCAGCGGGCCTACCGTTGGGAATGGGCCAGCTCTCTCATGAGCCAGTTGGCAGCTGGGAAGCCCCCCATGTCCAGCTGGAGGCCGACAGGCATTCAAAACTGTCCCCTTTACCTGGGCTCAGTCTCTCTGTCCTGCCCCACTCAGTGCATCAGCCTGAGAGCCCCACACAAAGATAGCTTCTACTCACTGGTGACAGCCACCAGGGCCAGGGTCAGGACCACAGCCTTCAGGAACATCCTGGGCTCCTTGCTGGGCTGGAGGAGTCTCGTGGCCCACTGGATCCTTCTTGGAATCAGAGGGAGCCGGAGAAGAGGTACTCAGGCAGCTCACCTCTGCTGCTGTGTGGACTGCCTGCAGTCAGGGCCGGGCATTTAAGCTCCTACCTGGCTGCCCTCCCGGCCTCCCTCCCCAGTGTGACTCCACGCTGGAAGGTGACACATTCCCAGGAGGCCTCTTGGACTTTAGTGACCTTAAGACTACGTGGAAGCTGACAGCAGACTGGGGCTTACGCGGTGGTCAGAAGCGGCTGTTCTCGGTTTGTGCCCCACCCAGTGTGGAGGGGGCGGGGGATCCAAGAGCTGGGGGAGGAACATGGCCTAAGGAGCCCAGGCCTGATGCCCAGGGGCCCTGCTGGCAGCTCTGGGTCTGTGCCAGGCTTGGAGGGGGACAAAGTCCACGTCTCCTCTGTCTGGCCCAGTGGAGAACACCGCCATGCCCACGTCTCCATCAACCCTGACTCCATCTCAGAGCACCAGACACTGGATGGGGACCAGCCACAGCTGCAGATGGGCGGCAGGCTAAGACATAGGTCTCCTGGCAAGGGACACCCAGGAGGAGAGGTGCTTGAGAGCCTTTGCAGGTGGGGGGAGTGGGCAGGGCCCTGCACTGAAGGGGTTAACTGCAAACGTGCTCATGTCCCACCACTGCCAAGCTGTGCCGCCTTGGTCTAGCTATTCAAAGCCCCAAACATCAGTTTTTCCTCTAAACAGTGGGGTTGTGCAATGCATTCAATAAGACATTGCTTGTGAAAGAGGCAGCACAGTTGTCCCTCGGTGTCCACAATCTGTCGAGGATCTCAACGTCCATGGGTGCTCCGGCGTCCTAGATAAAACAATGTTGTGTGCACGTAACCTACGCGCATGCTCCCATGGACTCTGCGTCCCTCTGGATTCCTTATACTACCTCATACGCTAGAAATCTTTTATAAGTAGTTCTGTCGCTATTAATATATTGTTTAGGGAATAATGACAAGAAAAAAGTCTATGCATGTTCAATACAGACACAATAGTTTTTCCTAAATTTTTTTTTTTTTTTTTGAGACAGAGTCTCACTTTGTTGCCCAGGCTAGAGTGAGTGCCGTGGGGTCAGCCTAGCTCACAGCAACCTCAAACTCCTGGGCTCAAGCAATCCTCCTGCCTCAGCCTCCCAAGTAGCTGGGACTACAGGCATGCGCCACCATGCCCGGCTAATTTTTTCTATATATATTAGTTGGCCAATTAATTTCTTTCTATTTATAGTAGAGACGGGGTCTCGCTCTTGCTCAGGCTGGTCTGGAACTCCTGAGCTCAAACGATCCGCCCACCTCGGCCTCCCAGAGAGCTAGGATTACAGGCTTGAGCCACCACGCCCGGCCTTCCTAAATGTTTTCTGTCCCCAGTTGGTTGAATCTGCAGGTGCAGAACCTGCAGATACGGAGAGCTGCCTGCGTGGCGCCTGGCACAGAGGCGGCACTTAAGAAGGGTTGCTGCTGTTATTATTATTAATAATAATATTGTTTTCCTGATCTGGACCCAAGCAGACTGCAGTAGAGTGGGAGGGGCAGGGTGGAACCCAGCTCTCTGAGGGCTGCCAGGTGGGTCAGAGGCAGGGTGACGGAGGGGGAAGCCTGAGGTCTGATTCTTGCTCATCCCGCCCCTCAGCTGCACCCACCCCGGGCAGGACAGCCAGCTTGGGCAGGACCGTGGGGCCTGAGGCTTTCGGCGGCCATCCCACTGGGGATGAAGGGTGACAGTGGTGGTGCCCATGAGATCTTCTACTAGACTTTTAACAGTATCTCCAACTGAGGTTGCTTGCACAGTCACAGAAAGACATCCCCTGAGAAGATGACACACCATGGTCAGCTTGGGCCCCTCTGCTGGACCACACCACTCCCGATGACTATGAGGTGACATGCATCATGTTCCCTGTCAGTGCCTGTCTGTGAGTGCGGTACCTGACACATGGGTGTTGTAAAAATGACAGCCATCAGAGGAGACCACAACGGTGCTAACTCTGCTTTGCCCTGTGCTCATTTTTTCTGTTACCAGAAGTGACTTGATGTCTAATGGGGTTGAAGACAGCCAAATGGACTTCTGAGGCTGGGTCCCTACCTGCCCATTCTGTCTCCTGTGTCCCAGAGCTCGCTCCTTCTTGGAGCAGCCTGTGCCATCTCTCAGCGGTTGGGAAGCTCAGACTCTGGATCCGACTCCCTGGCTTTGGATCCAGGCTCCGCCACTCACGGTCTGTGTGGCCTTGGGCGAGCCTCGTAACCCCTCAGAGCTTCGGTTGCCTCCTAGGCCGAGGACTCAGCGAGGTGATCTGTGTGACACTTGCGGTGGTGTCTGGCATGTGTAAATGTTACCCACGTTTTAGCCTTGAAAGGCTCATGTCCCGTAACATTGAGCCGTCGGTCCCCGTCCTGCTTCCAAGCCAGGCCCAGTCCAGCCTACGGTGGGAGCAAAGGTCAGTGCTGGGTGCCCCCATCCCCTCCCCCTCCGGCCCAGGGCTGAGGAGGGGATGAGTCATGAAGGACACTTCAGCTGCAGTTTGACCTCCTGGACTTGCAGTCTGAGCAATAGGGGCCACCAGCATGTGACATGTCTAGAGGTGCTTCTGTCTCGCCTGCCCGCCCAGGTGTACCCCTTTGTGCCTGTGCCATTTGAGCACGTCCGAGAACATCCACCAGGATGTGTACAGAGTCACGGAAGTGTGCAGGTAGCTGAACCGTCTGTGGCTACAGCCCAGTGTACGCCCACACCTGTGGGACGCGTGCTGCCCTCAGCGTGCTGGGGATGTGATGTCACCAACGAATACATTTACTTCCCGGAGTCTGTGGGCATGTTTTATACCGACCTGTAGACGGACTTGTGTAGGGGAATGGGGAGAGAACGAGAGCCCTGTGCCCAGTCTTTGAGGGTACAGGCTGCTAATGGGAAGAGCAGACGCCCTGCCAGGCCTGGTCCTGTGAATCAGGGGATGTCCCCATTGGTGGGTACAAAGGACCTGTGTGATCTTGGGTGAGTCACATCCCTCTCTGAGCCTCAGTCTCCTTGTCTGTACAACAGACAGGCCTGATGGCTGGTGAGGCGATGAGGCTGACAGTCCAGCGTCACCTACAGCCACCCACCTGGCAATCCACGCAGGGATCAAGCCAGGGGTCAGTCCAGAGGTCAGAGTCAGGAGTGGATAGCTCAGACCAGCCAGGGACAGGCAGGTCACACGGACATGTGCCCCACGTGTGCTTCACACCGGCCCTCCTCCCAGGGCAGAACTGAAGGTGAACAGCTCCTATTGCCATAGGAAGGATCTGGGTGAGATACTAGAAGGAACTTCCAGCACGGAGAGGCGTGAGGAACAAGAGCCTCTGGCCGGCAGGGCTGAATCGGGGCTGCCCAGCCCAGCCTGGTGGCAGGGGCACAGATCACCAGGCTCGTCTCCTAAACCTCACCAGGACACAAGCAGAAACAGAGAGAGTTGGCCCAACCCCAGAGAAGCAGTTTTGGCCCCAGCTGGTCAAGGCCCTCTTCCTCCCACCTGCCGCTGGCTGCTTCCCAGAGCTGGGTCTGTGGCCAAGAGCAGCTCCTGTGCTGGGAGGGAGGGGAAGCTCAGGATGACCACAGAGAGGGCCCCCGCCGAGGCCCAGGTGGACTGCCGGGAGGGACACAGGCACTCAGGGGTGTCAAGTCCTTTGAAAGAGACAAGGCTGCAGGCCCCATGGAGGCGTGCTGCACCCAGCTCAGCCCCACCCTGCTGGGGCTCTCTGCCCAAGCCACGGAGGAGAGAGGACAGGCTCCTCCAGACCCTCCGCACAGATGGAAAGGGAGTTGGAGGAACGGGAGCCATGGGGCCCGGCCAGCCCATTGTAGCCTGTCTGGGTCCAAGGACCTCGTCGCCCACCCCAGCCTGGAATCGGGATCCCCACTGTGCCATCACCCCTGGGGCTAAGGAACAGGCCAGAAGAGAGGAGGGAAGTGGGCACAGTTGGCCTTCTACTTTCCCCGATGCCCAAATCCTGCAGTGACCTCTCAGTCACCTTCTATCCCATCACAAAGTCTGCTCTTAGAAAGAGACCCAACATGGATTTGCTGAGTTGTGAGTGACTGATAAGTCTCTAAGGGTCTCATCTCTCTAGACTGTGTAGTACGTGCCTTGGTGTTTGGGCACCTGAATGCTGGCTCCCAGCCCTACCAGTGACGGGCTGTACCCTTGGGTAGGTCTCTGCCCTTTGAGCCTTAGGTTTCCTACCTATAAAATGGAGTTAATAATGTCTACTCCACGTGATTCTATTTGCATTTTTAACAGAAAACAAAGCCTTAAGTCAGAGGAATGACTCTCTAATAGAGGAATTTCAAGTCTCGCCATGGATAAGAGAATTCTGCGGGGAGAGCCAGGCCCTTTCCCAGGCCTCTGATTTCACACCATGGGGTTAGTTACTTCTTCCTGAAAGGGTGACTGCTTTCCAAAGCCCGATTTTTATGTCAGAGGCTGCTTCTGCCTTCAGACTGTGCCACGGGGAAGGGCACAGTGTTTGGGAGGAAGGGAGAGAGATTTATCAAGTCCGCTCTGTGGACCAGCTGCTTTGTACATATCTCATTTACTTTTCACCACAACTCTGGGAAATCAATATTCTATCCCCATTTTATGGTCAGCAAACTGAGGCTCTGCGAAGCGAGGTCTCTGGCCGCGGGCCAGATGAGTAAGTGCTAAAGGCGACACTTAAACTTAAGCCTTCTCGGCTTAGATCTAGAAGACAGAGACCCCCAATCCTGCTCTCCGGGCTGCAGCCCCCACCGTGGGCCCAGCGGGGAGGGTCAAGCCTGCCCTGGGCAGCGGCTGCCCGCAGTGCTCCTGGGGAGGCTGAGGCCCACAGCTGGGGCTAGGGAGGGCCCGGTCATGAGCCCAGCTCCTGGCCCAGGGAATGTTATCAGCGGGTCCAGAGGGCAAGGTGAGGAGCAGGGGAGGGGGCCAAAGGCCTTGGGCTCAGAGCTGCCTTTGCCCTTCTCCCACCAACCCCTGCCCTCCTGGACAGAAGCCCAGAGAGGGAGGTGCTGGGAGGCTACGCAAGCGCCACCTTGTCACCTGCCCGTGCAGCCCTGCTCGCTGCCCTGCGTCTCCGCTCTGGACGCCCCCACCCCACCCACAGACTTGTCCTCAAGTCTGAGGAAGCTCTCACCTCCCTCCAGGCCGATTCCAGGGCTGGGGGTGAAAGAGGGAGGGGCCTGGACACTTAGGTGAGAGGGGCTGGGATGGGCCTGAGGCCCTGAGCCCTCCCCCACTCACCAGCCTCTCCCTGGGGAGCCGGTCTGCTGGGAGGGAGTGGGGCTCCCCCAGGCCCACCCCCCGTTCCTGAGCCCCCGGGGCTGCGGGGGTGGCAGCAGAGCAGTGTGGGCACAGCCTCCCAGGGATTTCCCAACCCTCCCTGCTGTGGGCTGCGTCTGGCCACCCTGCCGCAGGCCTTGGTCTCCACTGGTCAGCAGGTGACCTTTGTCCGGTTCGCTGGGCCCTCAGTGCCCGCTGCCCTGGGGACAATATAAAACAGGTCAGAGCCCTCTTGCCTGTCTGTTCAGTTCATCCCCAGCAGCGGCTGCTCCAGGTAATCCCCTGGGGAGGGACGAGGGGGGAGGAGGACACAGAGGCAGAGGCAACAGGCTGAGCCCCCAGGCCTGCAGAGCTTGCCAGAACCTTGGAGCTTCGGGCCCGATGAACGTTCCTCTCCCTCGACTGGGGAAATGGAGGCCCAGGAGAGGAAGTCACTTGCCCAGAGCTGCATAGAGGCAGGGACTGGCACGGGCTCCCAGTCTGCGGCTCCCCCCACTCTGTGCACTTGGGGCTGGAAGAAGCCGTGGACAGCCCGGTCCTCCCCCACATAGGAAAACTGAGGCCTGGGGAAGGGCAGAGATCTGCCCAAAGTCACACAGCATGTCAGTGGCAGAGACCCGGCCAGGCCCCCGGTGCCTTAACTCCTAGTCTGGTGGGTTTTCCGCTCCCTTCTGCCCCCTCCCTCAGGGCCTGCCCCATCCCCACAGTCCCCTATCTGAGGGCCATGGACCCAGCTCAGGTTCCAGCTTAAGCGGCACACCCTTCCCCGGGGAGGGGTCGGAGGCGGGGACCTGGGCTGACCCTCACAGGACACTTCCACGCAGGAACACAGGTGCCATGCAGCCCCGGGTGCTCCTCGTTGCCGTCCTCCTGGCACTCCTGGCCTCTGCCCGTAAGCACTTCGTGGGGACTGGGGCAGGGACAGGGTGGGAGGTGGTCTGGGGAACCCCAGCCCCGCTGGGTGGCCAGGCAGGAGCCGAGGGCTCGCCCCACAGGCCGATCCACCTCTGCTCAGCCCTGCTCTCCCCGCAGGAGCTGAGGGGGCCGAGGAACCCTCCTTGCTGGGCGTCATGCAGGGCTACATGCAGCAGGCCACCAAGACTGCCCAGGATGCGCTGACCAGCATGCAGGAGTCCCAAGTGGCCCAACAGGCCAGGTACGCCCACCAGCCCTCTTCCGCGCCCTCTGTGCCAGCTACCTCAGTCCCCACCCGCCCCTGCCCTGGCAAGAGCCCTGGTGATGGGACTGCGGCGCTCCTAGCCTACCCAGGGCCATGGCTCTCTGGGCCGCAGGTGCCCTCGCAGGGCCTTCTCCCCAGTGCAGCCGGCCACGGCCACCTTCGCCCTCACCGCCACTTCCGTTTCTGGTAGGCGAGCTGGAAGTTTGCAATGGGACACCCCACCTGAGCCCACTTAACCCCGGCTGTGGGAGTGCGTTTCTGCCTTGTTCCAAGACCTGGGGCCAGCGTCAGCAGAAGTCTGTCCTTCCTCTGCCACGCTGCCCTGCCTCCTAGTCCTCTCCTCTCCCGCACTCCCGTCCCCACCTCGCTGGCGTGGGTGGGCGTTGATGTAGCACAGACGTTCACATACATTTAGTCCTCAGAACTTGACCGTGCAGTAGGTATTATTTTTCCCAATTTGCAGATAGACAATTGAGGCTCAGAGAGGTTAGGTGACTTTCTCCAGATCACACAGCTAAGCAATCCTCCAGTGACTTTCCAAATGAGAGACTGCCTCCCTCTGCCCCACCCCACGCAGAGCCACCAGGTCGCACAACTCCAGGGGGAGCTATTTGCACAGAATAAAATGATCTCCCTACTCAGTCGCTTTGTGCCTCAGGCCTGCGGGGGCACGAAGGTCTGACCCGACCTGTGCCGAGGTCCCTTCACCACCCTCGGCGTTTCTTCTGCCTGGGGTGGCAGCTGTAGGGGACTCCTGCCTGAGGTCCTGAGTGTCTTGCTGGGTGAGGTTGAGAGGGTGGTGGGAGAGCCCGTGGGCACATGGGTGGGGACTCCACGGTGGCCGATGCCTACAGAAGAGCTCTCACATCCACCTCTGTCGCTTCCTCTCACTGATTCAACCCCCAGGGGCTGGATGACCGATGGCCTTAGCTCCCTGAAAGACTACTGGAGCACCATGAAGGACAAGTTCTCTGGATTCTGGGATGCCAACCCTGAGGTGGCACCAATTCCGGCCGCTTGAGACCTTCTGAGACCTCGGCACCCCGAGCCCACCTGCCCGTCCATTTTGCCAGCTCCAAGGCTGGCCTGGCAGGTTGCTCGAAAGGGACAGTATTCTCAGTGCCCTCCCCCGGACCCTGCCCCAGGCCTGGCCACCTCCAGGCATGCTGTCCTCCCAATAAAGCTGGGCGAGAAGCTGCTGTGAGTGGGATGTGCCATGTGTGCCGTCTGTGTTTGGGCCTGGGACCCGGCCGACGCCAGCTCGGGCAAGCCTGGGGCCCTGCACCCTGCCCCATTCTCAGAAGCTGGGTGGTCTCTGGCCCAAGTTTCTTCATCCGTTAAGATGGGAATAACCCTGCGTGCCTCGCCCGCCTTGGCTGGTTTGTGCGGACTATCACGTGGGGTAGTAAGTTTGACAATACTTTGATAAACTGTCAAGTGCTGTCCAATGTGACTTGAGTGTGTGCACTACGCCCGGCACTTTTATGTCATCATCAGAGTTGAGATTGTGTGTGTTCAACGAAACTGCAGAGCTCATTCCACAACCCAGGCCACCTGGCCCTCCTAAGCACACTTGAGGGAAGGAGGCCGTGCGGGGTAGCAGTTGGCATAAGATGGAACTAGGTGCTAGTGTGGGCTCCAACACTGTATATCAGCCTCAGTTTCTCATCTGTAAAGTGGGTACGATCCTAGCCCCTCCACAGGAGGTTTGCTGTGAGAATGAAATGAGACAGTGTTTAAAAGCATTTGGCACGACACCTGGACGTCAAAGGTGCCAGGTAAATGGTTACTGATTGGCCCCTTGGGACCAGGATTGGAGGTGGGGGGCAGTGTCCTGGGAACCAAGACAGAACATGAGGTCACCCCAACAGAGGCTGCTTTCCTTGTGTCCCCTCCACCCAACAGATGTCACGTCTGACAGCTCCAAAGCCACAGGTGGCTTGAGCCAGGCCCCCACTCTTCATATGAAAAAAACTGAGGCTCAGAGAGGTGAAGGCACTTGCTGTGTGTCACAGAGCCAGCAAATGGCAGGGCCAGACCTTGAGCCCAGGTCAGCTGCCCAGATTCTGCTCAGTTGGCACAGAGAAAGGCTTTGTGACCTGCGTCACAGACCTGCGTGAGGGGACTCCTGCGTTGGGGTGTCTCCTTTACAGGTCCTGGTGGCTTTGGTATGTCCAGCCCACCTGGAGACCGCTTTCTCCTGTAATCCACCTGGGCCTCTCTCTCTCAGCCAGAGAGGGCCAGGGCCCTCAGCACTCACACCTGGAAAGTGTTCCCACCAAATCTGGCTGGACGCCTATTGCTGTGGCTCTGGAGGGTTAGGAACTGAAAAGCCCACTCCCTTATCCAGGGGTCTGGAAAGGCACACTGGAGATGGAGAAGGACGGTCTCCCCAGAGACCTGCGTGAGGGGCCCAAAGGTCCTGGAGGGAGGGTGTCAGGAAGGTTCTATGGGTGCGTGGCCAGGTCTGCAAAGCCACATGCATGCACACAGAGACATTCAGACGTGAGTGTGAGACGGGCCGGCCGTGCACAGGGATGTGACTGAGTATGTGCCGTCGCGTGCGCACACGCCTATGAACTTGAGTGCTGCCCACTTTGAAAAAATAATCATGGCTGCCCAGGGGCAGAAGGTCTGAAAAGGGCAGCCTGGCCCATCCTGCTACTTACGGGGTGAGTGACGTCACAACCTCTGCAAGCTTCAGCTTCCTCAGCCGTGGCCCGGATCTGATGGCCATGTACCCAGGCTGCCGGGAAGGAAGGGTGCCGTGAGGTGACAGGCATAACATCTTGAGAATGAAAATGTGCTAATTACCTGCAAGACGTGGTGATTATTTTTCTGACTGGGGCCAGAGCTGGCAGAAAGGGGGTCACAGCGCATGCAGCCACAGGGGCGGGTTGGCTGGCTTCCGCGGCTGTGCCTGAGGAAGCCGCGTCTGTTTCTGGGTAGGGTGGGGGCAGTAGGAGGGGATACTGGCCTTGTGAAAAGAAAAGGGGAGTGTGAGTTTTTTGAAATAAAGGAGGGCAGATCAAGCTTTGAGGCTCCATCTGCACTTGGCCAAACCCTTCAAGTCACACCCAGTGGCTCCTTAAGGTCTGTCCCACCCTACTGAGAGCCAGAGGGCTGGAGGCGGTTCCTGTCCTCTGCCCAGGTGGACACTTGTGTGTGCCCAGCTCCCTTAGGGTGACACCTCTGGAGACAGGGAACCCACTGCTCCCAGCAAAGGCAACCTCGTTTCCTGACCCTCCTCAGGGCTGCAGGACTTCTTTGAGCCTCTTTCAGGGCACCTGGCACTGGACTGTTGCTTTGCCTGGTCCTCTGACTTTCCTCCTTGAGCCTGGTTAGGACAGGGACTCCACTCCCTCACTCCTAACCAGCCGGGCGCCCAGCAGGTCCTCCAACACCGATTAAGGCCCTGAGAGGACCATGGAGGGGGCCGTCTGGGCTCGGAGTCGCTGAGCTCGGGCAGAAGCCCCTGCTCCGGGGTCCCCTAGAGCTCCCCGCACCCCACGTCCACACTCCCGAAAGAAAGAAGCTGCTTCCCACTTTGGAAACGTTTATTCTGAGAACCCGAACGCCAGCAAGGGGAGCGGACACTTCACTGGGTGTTCAGCTTCTTGGTGGCCTCGTCGATGGCGCTCAGGAAGCTGACCTTTAAGCTCTCCAGCACGGGCATCAGGCCCTGGCCCAGGTCCTCAAGCGCGGGCTTGGCCGCCTCGCCCAGCGTGCTCAGCGTCTTCAGGTGCTCGGTGGCCTTGGCTTGGTAATCGGCCAGGCTGGCGCTGCCGCCCTCCTTGAGCGCCTCGAGGCGCGCGGCCAGGCGCTGGCGCAGGACGTCGCTGTAGGGCGCCAGCTGCGTGCGCAGCGCGTCCACGTGGGCGCGCGCGTTGTCGCGCATCTGCTCGCCCACCGGGCTCAGCCTCTCGTGCAGCTCCTGCAGCTTCTGGCGCGCGCCGTCGCGCAGCTCCTTGCCCAGCGGCTCCACCTGCTGGCGGTAGCGCTCCAAGTCCTCCTGCCACTTCTTCTGGAATTCGTCCAGGTAGGGCTGCACCTTCTTCTTCACCTCCTCCAGATCTTTGTTCATCTCCTGCCTCAGCCCCTCTGTCTGCTTCTCCAGGTTATCCCAGAATTCCTGGGTCACCGGGCCCAGCTGTTCGCGGAGCTTGGTGACGGAGGAGGAGACGGAGGAGGTCAGGCTGTCCCAGTTGTTCAGGAGTTTCAGGCTGGAGAAAGAGAGAGAGGGGGTGAGAGGTGGCCTCCCAGGACCCCTGGCTTGCCCTGGAGCGGCACACCCAGCGCCCCAGCTGTCCCGGGATGAGCTCTGGGCATCACCTGCCCCCAAAAGTGCAGCAGCTGTGGGCCTGGCCCTTCCTGTACACCCTCACCAAGTACCCCTGCCCCAGCACCACCGCGGCCTGTTGTGCTCATGGACTGAGGCACAGAGAAGAGCTGGAAGGAGACAGAGCTGGGATTGGTGCCTGTTTTTGTCTGTCCCCAAAGCTGGGCACTCGAAGGAACTAGCCTCTATGCTTCCAGTCCATTCTCTCCGAAGACAGCTATCACTCTTGGTGGGTGAGCAGAGGTGGTTAAGGGAGAGGGGCTTGCTGCACTTGCAGGCAGAATGTGGTGGGTAGTTACTGATCAGGCAGCACTGGTCTGGCCCTGTTGGCGGGGGCGGGCAGGTGTATGACCCTGCCTAGGGATGCCATTCCGGTTTCTCCATCCAGACCTCAGTGGGGCCCAACTTATCCATTAGCAAGCAGGTAAGGATTCAGCCAGTCTGGTTACAACATCTTCAAACAGGTGTCTCTGTCCCCTACCGGTAGCTCCTACCCCTGCCCCAGACCCCAGGCTGCGTCCTTACTCTAGCTGTTTTCCCAAGGCGGAGGCTTCAAATTGGGCCACATAGTCTCTGCCGCTGTCTTTGACTGCATCCACGTACACGGTGGCCAAATCCTTCACTCGATCCCAGGGGGACTGGGGCTCATCTTGCTGCCAGAAATGCCGAGCCTGGCTCCCTGGGGGCGGAAGGGGAGACTCGGATCAGGCCGGCTCTGGGGCGGGATCTGAGCCGAAATGCCAGGCTTGGAAGTGGGGGGAGAGGGGACTAATGAGAACTTCTGCTCCCTGCGCCCAGGAGGGTGGACCATAGGGGTCTAGGGCGAAGGACCCCCATGGTTCGCTTCCCTAGGTTGGGAGTACCTACCCGTGAGGAAGAGCACGGCCAAGGTCAGCACCACAGCTTTCATCTTGCAGGGGCGTGGGTGACCTGGAGGAGAAGATGGGCCTGGCTAAGTGGGGGTCCTCAGGAGCAGCTAGGAAAGGAGGGGGCACAGCATGGGGGAAGACCTCATGTCCCCAGAGCTCTGGCCTGGGACAGAGCCTGAGCCTGCAAAGTCTAGGGCTGGGCAGCCCGAGTGACCTGCGGCGGGCAGCAGCACTTACCTCCTTCCAGCAGTGTCTGAGCGCCGGCTCTCCCACGCCTATTTATGTCTCCAGCCAGGGGCTGGGCTCGGAGGCTGATAAGCCCAGCCTGGCCCCTGTCGCTGCTCACTGGCCCTGGCGATGTGGAACTTAGAGTTCAAGGATCAGCCTTGTCCCTGGCGCCGGGCAAATAGAGTGGGCAAACAGGAAGCTGCGGGGGCTGCAGGGCAGGGATCAAGGGTTCGGGTGGGGGTGGAGGGAGTGGTTGCAGGTCCCTACGGTGGGGGTTACCTGCACACATCCCCTGCCCCTCCATGCGATAGTGTGGGGGTGCCATTGTCCATGTGCAGCAAGAGGAGAGGAGGGGAGGGACGCTTTTCCACCCAGGAGACCTCTTCCCCCACACCGGCTGGCATTCCAGGAGTTTGTTTCACGCCTCTCACCCCTGTCCCCCCCTCCCACCGACACCCTTCTGCAGTCCCGGCAGGTGCGCACACCTCTCTCCCAGCCCTCTGCAGGCCTCCAAAATGGGTAAAGGGAGACCGCAGGGAACCTGTGTGCTCAGGACTTGCCCGGGGAGAGGGGAGGGCGGCTCAGCGGCCCCCACACTGAGTTTCCAGAGACCTCTCCCATCTCTAGGGACCAATGCAGAGTTGCCAGCTTTTAATTTAGTTATACGAAGATATTACCTTCTGCGCCCTGTCTGAAAAAACCTCACCATCTACCTTGACCATCACTTCAGAAAAGGAAAGGCTTTTTAACACCAAAAAGGCATAATCTCAGCATCAAATCACAGAACTCATGTCACTTGAACTGAAGATGTGTACCTTTGCCTTGTTCGTATTGCCACTCGATCACACACGGGTGGGAGTGGATGCTAGCCCTAGGAACCCCTGGGGTGAGGGGAAGCCCCTGGACAGGGAGGTGGCAGGAGACCTGGCTTCTCAGGAGGAAGATCGCAGGCGAGTTCTGTCATCTCTCTGGGCCTCAGTTTCCTATCTGCAAAATGGGGCCAAGCATGGCCACGGTTGTTGGAGCCCCCCAGGAGCCTGTGAATGTAAAGTTCTGGATGTTGGTTGGTTCTGGAAGGTGGTGTTTGCAGCACCACCTTGTAAGGTTCCTCCTGGAAGGCCCAGAGCTCCCAGAGCCGGTCACTGGCAGGACCTGAGTCGCAGAGCCCGTGAGCATGCAAGCCGAGAGGGGCTGGCAGGTCACCGTAGCCTCCTCCCGCCCCCCCCCCCCAGATATGGAGACCGCAGAGAGTGGAGGGAATTTGCTCCACGTCTCTCATCTCTCAGGGAGTTAGAGGCAGGGCTGGATCTAGACCCTGGGTCTCTGGACTTAGGACCCAGAGCAGAAATATGCCCTGTACCATCTCCCTGGGAAACTCCCTAACGCTCCCGAACCCGGGCCTGGCATCTCCGCCAGACCCAGGGGTGGCTGGTCTCGTGCCTTTCGCCTCAGAGGCCTTGGAGCCAGAAAACCTTGGGTTTGAATTCCAGCCTTGCGACTTACTAGCTGTTTGACCCAGGACAAGTTACATAACCACCCCACGCCCGTTTCTTATCTGTTAAATAAAGATAATGGCGGAACAGGCCATCTCCCTGAGTTGTAGTAGGAGTTGCTGTGTGGTAGGCAGAATAACGGCCCCCCGAAGATGTCCACGTCCTAATCCCTGGAACCTGTGACTGTTCCCCTACAGGGTGGAGGGAATCTTGCAAACGTTAAGGACCCTGAGATGGGGTGGCTAGCCAGGACCATGCCGGCGGGCCCACTGCAATGACAAGGGGCCTTAAATTCACAAGAGGGAGGCAGTGGAGTCAGAGCCGGAGACGTGAGGGTGGCAGCAGGTGTCAGAGTGATGTGGCTGGGGGAGTGATGGAGGGGGCCACGAGCCAAGGGATGAGGGCAGAGCCACCCCCGAAGTTGGAAAAGGCAAGGGAACGAATTTTTCCCTAGAGACCCCAGCACGGCTCTGCTGACACCATGATTTTAGCTTAGTGTGACCCACTTTGGATGTCTGACCTCCAGAACTGTAAGATAATAAATTTGTGTTGTTTTAAGCATCAAATTTTAACAGGTATGCACAGCTGTTATACAGGTTATCTATCACTTAGTAAACAGTAACTGTTCTGTGTCCCAAATCCTGGTTTCTGGTATTTTCTCCCCTATGTATCCCCTGTCCCCTGTTGTAGCCAAGAGCGCGCCTGCTTTGTCAGACCACAGCCCCGCCCTTAGCTTCTGGCAGAAGTGGCGAAGGGAGGGGCCCCGCAGTTCTCTGCTTGGCCTTGTCTTGCACATACTGAGATGTGGGGCATCTTTCCCAGGACTGAACTAGCCCCAGAAGTCTGTTTGACAGTGCAGAGGAGGTGGCCTTGGTGAGCAGTCGGCCTGGCTGCCACTTGGCCATTCCAAGCTGTGGGGGGGGGGGGGGGGCGGCTCNGGGGGGGGGGGGGGGGGGGGGGGGGGGGGGGCAGCTCAGAGGGTCTCGAGCCAAGAGATATTCCTTTCTTTTGTGGGTAGAGCTTGTCCCAGCCGGCACGTGGGGGATCTCAGCAGCTTACCAGTGGGAACCAAGCTACTTTGCCACAGTTCTGCCCTTCTCGATGGTTTATTACGGAAATGATTATTATGGCTTAGCATCATATCTAACATTTGCACAGTTCTTTAGCAGCCAAAGCACTTTCACAACTAACTTAGTATGTCCCTGTAAGGCTGGAGGCCAGATTTTAGCCTTGTTGTTTTGCCTGTGGGAAAAGTGCAGCTCAGAGCTGCTAAGAGCTGCCCTGCATCCTTTAGCTGTTAGTATAATAGTGCTGGTGGGGTGGGAATCTGGCTTCTAGTTCTTTGATGGTGGCCTGCTGGCACCCGTCACTCAGAGCCCTCGTACCCTGTTCAGGGACCTCTCGGTTTCCTGGCTCAGGGATTCCAGGGCACTGGGATAGGGGGTGCTGTTTGACAGCATCTTACCAAAGCAGGATGTTTCCTTGTTTCAATATTCTTATTCACTAGTGTGTCTTCTCCATTTCACTGCAAGATATTTGGCTTGAACTAGACCAAGCCCCGCTTTACTAATATCTCAGAAAGGAAGGAGCTCTTTCTGGACAGAGGCCTATGGGAAACAAACAACTGACTGGGCTCATCACAGACTCAGACTTTGTTTCGGGTCCGGCCAGACGTTGTTAGAGGTGTTGGTGTCCATGGATTGGACAAGCTGTTTTGTGGATGTGGGGCCCACCAACGTAGGCCCTTATTCCCACCCTTTCTCCTCCTAATCTTGAGTCTCCACAGCAGCTGTTTCTGAACTGGGTCACCAAGTGCTGGCCCTGGGTCCCCTCACACGTGTGAGAGTGCTGGCAGCTGCCATGGGAGTGGATTTTGATCGGAATGATTAAGCGACTTCTTTCACAATTTGTCCCAACAGACTGATAGGTCTGCACTGAGAGGACTCTGTCCAGTTAGGCCTGGCATATAGCAGACACTCACCAAATATTTGCTCAATGAGTGACAGTGGCACACTAAAGGAAGGGTCACCAGACTAGTAAAGGGTCTTAGGGAAGAGCGGGTCTTGGGAGGGCACTCAGCCTTGCACCAGCCTCTGCTCAGAACATCTCTTCTGAGCACATGGGGTGCGGGCCAGGACGAGAGAGTGGGGTGGCAAAGGTACAGGCTGAGCAGGGGAGAGAGGACCCCCCCAACTCCAGTACTTCCTGATTGGCAATTTTGTTGCAACTCTTGTGACAGAGCCCTAAGTTAGACCCTAGGACAGGGAATTGTAACCAACTATGCAAGATTCTCTCCTGCCCTCCTGCTTGGGAGACTAAGGCCAAGACAGAGTTCATCTTCGACCAGCACAGGTAGGCGCCTCTGACCCTTGCAGCTGGGGGGGGTGGGGGCTCGCTCGCAGTCAGGAAGACAACTGCACAAGGAGCTGCCAGCATGGCTTGTTTTCTAGAGCTCAGAGATCTCCAGGTCCATACCAGGAGACAGTGCCGTTTCCTCCAGAGGCTCACTCTACCTCCAGCCCAAAGGCGCCCTGGCTGGCTGCAGGAGGGAGTGGCACCTCCTGCAAAGGCGTTACAGGTTGTTGTATCTGCATGCCATCACTGGTTCCAGAGATTCACCTGGCCTTGCATGGAGTGTGTACAGTCTCAGGATTTCTAGAAGACCCTTTTCAAGAAGGCTCTTTGCTGTTCTAAACAGCCCCACAGCGACTTTCTAGTCCCTCAGGGACTGGAAAGCTTTTATAAATTCCTTCCTTTCAGTTTTTTCTACAAACTCAGTGTTTCCAGTGTTGGTAAGCTTTCTTCATAGAAGACCCTCAACCGGCTATCACTCAGCCATGCTTGGGACCCTGCTGGAAATTCTACCCCGTCCTTTGGAGTCCAGGTGTGGAAAAAGGGGAAAACTATGGGAAAAGTCCTCTTCCTGTCCTAACACTCATTTGGCTTTCGTATCACTAGCCCATTGGGGTCACCGCATAAAGGTTCCAGCCTGTGACAACTCTTTGAGATCTCCTTCTCTCTATTCCTTCAAAGGTACCCTTTTCAAGGAATCTGTTTTCCATGCAACTCAGCAAACTCAAATGCTCCCTTCTAAGGGTGCAGAGTCCACGCTGGGTTCCTGGGGACACAGCGTGAAGCTGAGTTCAGGCTTCCAGAGAATGCTGGGTTCATACGGTGAGGTGAGACAATGAATCACCCAAAGCCCCACCCTAAGCTTGGGACACTTCTCCAGCCTCCAGTGTTCCAGCTTCCGCTCACCTGGATGTTTCTCCCAACTAGGCTCCAAACCACGAGGCAAACACTACATCAGCATAAGAACATGATCAGATTTTTATTTTCACAACCTCCTGCTGTCCAAATAAGTCACTAAGTTGTAAGTGCCCTACCAAAAAAAAGGACAAAAGGTCTCGAAGCCATTTGAATCTGGAGATTTTTTTTTAATCCTTTTTTAGTTCAACATAAATGAGAAAGAAAAAAATACTTCTGACATTTTCAAAGAACAGAAATAGGAAAGAATGTTCATATACATTCAACATATACTGCGCATATTGGTTACTACAATACAAAGCAATGTTTTTTTAAAAGTGTAGTTCGCAAGATGGCACGGTTAGTAGGCTCACTGGCTCTCATCTGGGTGGTTGCTGGAGGGTGCGATCTGCTCTCCCACACGTACATACCATGTAAACAGATCAGGCCGGGCGTGTGGTGGTGGTAGGGCGCGTTGGGGGCATCAGAGCTGGAACAAGCCCAGAGAAGTCAAACAATAACTTTTAGGGCTCTCTTGGTAAGCCTCCTTCTCATGAGTAGTCGGTGACCCCACCAAGTGAAGGGAAGATTGGGGACCGTGGAAACACAGGACAGATCCCGAGAAAGGCTCTTGCTCTGCAGAAATCCACGAGGGATACTGGGTCCAGGAGCTGAGCTGCCAGTATCAGTGGAGAAGGACAAGCTGCATGGGGATCCTGCCAGCAACGTCAGGACAGCCATGCTGGGCACCCGCTTTCTTCTGTGCAAATTCAGGATGAAAGACTAAGAGGGGACTCAGGACGTCTTACTCTCCTTTCCCAGAAAAAAGGATTGAGAGTCAGAATATTTAACATCTCTCTCTTGTTTTGAAGATCAGAAGGGGATAACCCAGATCCTCTCTCAGCCCCCAGCCGGCAGAGAAGACTTTGGTTTCTAACAGTGAAGAGAAATAAAGATAATGACACAGACAATAGCTATTGCGTATGCACTGCTTCAGCTGGGGAAAGGAGGCCACTGCGTCTGTCACTGGCACAAGAGCGAGCTGTTCACAACTGCAATGCCTAAAGGAAATACTTGGAACAAAAGGTGCAAGTCACAATTCAAATAGAACAGAATCTGGTTAAACATTTCTTTTAAACAAAAATCCCTTTGTCTTTATTTATTAATAATAATAATAACAATAATATCAACATTTACCAAAAATTCCTACATGATTAAGAATTAAAATATAGGGGCTGAGGATGCCCAGGGAGGATGAGGAGGTTAGGAAAGAGGCAGGACCCAAGACAACCTCCTATGCTTCTTGCTTCTGACAAAGAGGCTGAAAGGGGAAAGCATATATATATATATATATATACACACACACACACACATACACACACATACATATATGTGGAAAGCATGTATATATATGTGTGTATATATATGGATTAACAATCCTTATTATAGCACAATATAAAATGAGAATGAAAGATGACACAAAAAGCATAATGCACCACTGTTCAGTGTTCAGTCCACGGGTAGAACCAGCAGGATGGGGAAGGCAACCAACTTTCCAGGTTACAAGAGGGGGCCTGAGTTACACACCAAAGAGAAGGCTCAGACGGAGCCATTCCACCTGGCAGCCCATCTGTGCCAGGTCACTCTCAGCCTCCATGCTAAAGTCTTGATACGATCTTGGCTGGGCCAGACATGTTTTCCAGTGGATCCCAGCAGTAAAGACTTCTCTCGGTTCCAGGCTTGGGGGTTTCTCTTTCTTTGCTCTCTCTCTGTTCTCTAAGTGCCAGAGGCTATCCCCGGTCCTCTCTCCTTTTCCTGGCCACTAAGATTCCAGAGGAAGTTATCCTTTAGTATTTGCTCCTGTGGAAGAGCAATGAAGAGGAATGGAGGGTGCTCTGTTGATGAAGGCTGGGGAGGAAGTGGCCCTGAGGCCCCTGGTCTCTGAACTCTGTCTTAAAATAAGAAAGAAAGAAAAAAAGAACCCAAAAGACAAAAAAGAAAAAAAAAAAAGAAAAGAAAAGAAAAAAGAAAAGAAAGGAAGAAAGTAAATCACCTCCAAAAGAAAACATACCAAAACAAAACAAAACAAAAAAGCCACAAACAAACCCAAAAACAAAACAAGGAAACCACCAACTCTATTACACTTTCACAAAAGATGGAGAACACAAATTTCCTGTTTATTTCCTTGGTGACTTGGTCATACAAGCAAATATGGCAAAATCCCCTCAGAACCCGAAAGAACAGCACACTGATGACCGATGGACCAAACGTGAGGAAAAGGGCCATGATATCCGGGTGGAGAGAAACACAATGGCAATTTGGCGCAACGCTGCTAGATACTGTTGGTTTAAAATCAACCTTTTAATTCCCAAGCTGTACACAAAACCTGCAACAAAGCAGACACAGAAGAGAATTAGTGTGAAAAGAGAAAGATACAAATATTGAATTGAAAACTCTTTTGAAAGCTGCAACGGGCTCCCTTTCACCCCAGGCACTGTAAGAGGCTGCCATGTCAAGGCTCTAAAATGGCTTTGCCAGATGGCCTCACTTTCATCAAGTCTTTTCTGTCAAAGATTTTTCAGAGACAGAACCAACAACACCTGCTGTGGATCCTCTGCCAGCCAAACTAGTCAGTTTATCCATTTCCTACCACTGACCTCTGATTACTTATTTCCCCTGTCTGGAATATCCTGCCACTTGCTTCTGTACAGCCTTAAAAAACTGAGGTGGAAATGTCTTCTTGCTGGGTTTCATCCTGTAGGACTGAGTTTAAGGACTTCCTTCTGTCCTTATTACACTGGCCAGAGGTCACCGTTATCCTTTGGGGCCCTAGCTCACTTCTGTCTCTGTGTGGGCTGTAGCACCTATAACACGGGACAGGTCTCATGTCTTATCCCCAGAATTAAGCGAAGGGACTATGCCTGGCATTTCTTCTGTGTTCCCCTATCCAAGCCCTAAAACTAGCATAGTGCTTATGGAAAAAGCGGGAAAATCTGAAGGCCATGAGGGGAAGAAGAGTGGCCTTGTCCATTTCACTGGCCACCACTCGTGGACAGGATCAAGAGCTGGCACAGGGCCCAGGGCTGATTTGACTATGGCCAGGGTGACACTCACTCTGTTTCTTGTTACACTCCCGCCTGTTCCATGCTGAAGGAGACCTCAGGGTGCTTGTAGCTGAGCAGAATGTCTGTAATACACGTGGATGGATAGCAAGAGGAGTTCAAATGCTGGCTGCCATCACTCAGTTCTGGGTGCTCATGACCTCCCAGACTTGCCCCACATTCTGCAAGACCAAAAAGAACATGTGAGATTGGCAAGGAGCTAGGTGGGCAGGTGAGGACGGGGGAGAGAGAGGAGGAAGAGAAAGCAACCTGGCTCAGCACCCCACAGTCTGACCCCCAGCCCTGAATTCTGCAGCTCACAGCAGTCCCTCAGTTGTTGAGCACCTGTGGGCTGGGGGCCAAGATTCTTCCTGTGTTCTCCTCTAAGTGTTCCATCTCTTCCTTTTCCTTTGCCCTCTCCCACTCTAAGTACGATCGATGACTGTAGTGTCGGAGAAGATAAAGAACTGCTCCTTCGGAAAGCCTCACCTCTTTGAGGGTGAAAGCCAATAATTTCACTGCTCACAGGTGCCCATTCTGGGCACTCTCTGTTCCAGGCACCACACTCAGCACTTTACTCTTGGTAAGCCGGTCACCTCTCACAGCACAATCTAGGATACAGGCTCTATTGTTTTTGCCACTTTATAGATGAGGGCCTGGGGGTTCAGAAAGGCCAAGCAGAGCCTGTATAGGGCAGTGCTGGGATTTACTGCAGACCTGTCCGTGCCAAGGCCTGTGCCTTACATTTCTTCTGAACCCTCCCTCGACAGCTCGAAGGAGAGGCAGAAATGTTCCGTTAGGACATGACGCCCTCTAATCAGAACCACGTGAACAAGTAAGGCGTGTCTGGAGACAGCAACGTGACGGCCCTGTGCTTAACCAGAAGCTGTGCCGCCTTCACACACTCACGACTGGTGGGCTGCAGGTGAGGAAGGGTGCGGTATCCGGACCCGTGGGGATGCTGTGGTTCTGCCTCCCCATGAGCTCCTTCTACAGAAGAGGGGAGCAACCACTAATTAGGGAGGGAGGAACTTCCCCAGGGTGCCTCCCCTAGGAACTTCCCCAGGGTACCCCGTGCACCAGGCCTCTTACCCTCATCTTCCCCATCCTGAAACTGCTGGCTGCCCATGAGAGAAGACTGACTGAGCACTGCATCTGCCATCCGGGCCGAACTAAGTGCTTTCCCAGCCACGAGACTCATCCCTGGCAAGTTGTCCAGCTGTACCTGCAGAAAACGAGGAAAAGAAATAATGATACCAGAAAATGTGCCACACTCAGGTGACCCTTAGAGACAGCGGAGGGCACCACTCCCAGACTCCCTTCCTCTGCAGCACCGTGCAAGGGGGCAGCTACAACGCTGCCAGTGTGGGAAGGGGGAGGGCCCGGTTAATCTCAGCGGGGGCCAGATACCCTTGACACTTGCATGTCCTCTACAACCAGGTTTCTGACCTAGCCCCCTTACGACCAGGAGTTTGTCTTAGGACAGTACTGTCCAGTTGTACATTCTACAGTCATGGAAATGATCTACATCTGCCCTGTCCGATAGGATAGCCACTAGCCACAGGTGGCCACTGAGCGCTTGAAGTGTGACTAGTATGACTGAAGAACTGAATTTTTAATTTAATACGTTTAAATTTGAATGGCAACATGTGTTTGGATGCTACCGTGTTCGTGCTCTAGGAAAACAAAGCTCTGCTGAGCCAGATCAGCTTCCTTTATCTGAATAAGGTCAATGTAGCTGCTGAAAACTAACCAACGGCCTAAGCAAGGGTCCTCAAACTTTTTAAACAGGAGGCCAGTTCACTGTCCCTCAGACTGTTGGAGGGCCGTTGGAGAGTGTGGGGCACATTCCACACGTGCACTGTTGGGTCTGGGACGAGTCGGCTGCTAAGCAGGACAGGCAGCGGTGGCAAAAACACCCAACAGGCCAGATAAATGTCCTCAGCAGGCCGCATGTGAGGACCCCTGGTAAGGCTTTGTTTGCCTGGGTTTAGACTGGGAGAGGTTTAATAACCGAGACTACAGGGAATAGACGACCACTATTTTTGATTCCTCAGTCTAAAACTGGGAGTATAGATTCTGCTGGAGTTAAGGGTTGGTCTGTAAGAGTAATGCAAAGAAATGGTCCTGGAGTCTGACTAATAAGAGAGAGGAAAGATGCCGCCCCACATCATGACGTTCTATTCGCCAGGTTGGAACGGGTAGGATCCCACCTCTGAAAAGCAGGGGGACCAACATACGTAAGCATCGTCGCTGTTCTGGATCGTGTGGTGTCTCTGGAGGGTCCGAGGCCTGTGGTGCTCTCGTACTGAGGGACGTGCTGGGTACCCAAGCCCATTGTGACCTGGCAGTTCCATTGCTTGTCCCGGAGAACTTCTATCCATGCAGTTCCCTATGACAGACTCTGAGGAGACAGAGCAAAATCGGGTCAGCTGACCTGGAATTTTTCTCAACATGTAAACCCCCGTCGAAGAAATGTCTTGCAAGGGACAGTGAGCAAGGCTGAAGACACCATGTCACTAACTGCTAATCCCCACCTGGCTGGTGGTGGCACTATTATAGGAGCCTGGACCAGCCCAACAACCTTAATTCCTGCAGCAAATTGAGCCTCTTTAGGAAGGGACCATACCCTTAGGAAAAACATCCCAGCTAACAGGGCATGGCCAGATCACACCAAACATTTTCTTCTTGCTTCATTTCTCTGCTGACTTAATGGTGCTGTTCCTAAATTCAGATGCACATAAGAATCACTCTCAGAGCTTTTAGAGCCCTCTAGCTGGGAGGATGGCCTCTGCTCTGTGGATGCCTCCTCGCTCCTCCCTGGGCCCCACTCAGGGTGCCACCCCCGTCCTCTCCTCTTTCTGCTTCTCTAACTGTGGCTTCTGACTCCTCCCATGGCTCCTCTACCCTTTGTAAGCAGTACTCTTCACATTCTCTCCTTCACCTTCTCTCTCCTCACGCTTACTTTGGCCACATCATCTATTTTCATGGCTTCAACTGTATGCCTTTATGTAAAGAATTACTGAAATGCTCTTTTAAGCTCCAGATCCTTACTCCCAGCCATTTACTAGCTATCTTTCCTGGGTATCTAATCAGCATGTGACACTTAAACCATGTCCAATTCCAAACCCATCAACTTCCTCTGTGACCTGCTACTCCTTCACACATCCTTGTTTGGTGCCTCGCTTTCCTAACCTTCCAGGCATGAGCTTGTGGGGTCACTACTGATTCCTCACTCCTGGTCCCACAACAGTTTGAAGTCTAAAGAATCTACCTCTGCAGTGCTGATCACTTCAGTCCCCTTCCTTCCAATTTCATGGAAGCCCTCTTACCTCTTGCCTGGATGTTATACTATCCTCCTAACCATCCCCGGGGCTACCACTACCCTACAAAGATGAGTATTTCTAGAGAGTAGTCCATTCACTTCATTTCACAACATTGCCCCAGCCTATCTTCCAATCAGTATCTCACACTATTCTCCCCTGCATATGCCAAGCTCTAGGCAAATAGGACCACTTAAATCTTCCCCACCCATTCACAATTTTATGCATTTGCTCTCCTTGATCTTCTCTCTCCTTGGAAATACCTGATTCTTCCACCTCCATTCCTGCCAATCCAAATCAACTTATCTTTCTGGGACTATTATTTTATTATCTTGATGAAACCTTCCCATTTGAACAGCAATAGATTGTTTCTTCCTTTGAACTTGAAAAGACCTTGTCTCTGATTACTCTATTATCCCTGGGACCATGTTCAATTGTGTACTTATTTTAATCACTCATATTAGACTATAAGTTCTTTGAGGACAAGAACTATATCTTATGTATATCTGTGAACCTCCAGTGTTCTAGAACATTGTCCTATACCAAGTACATAGTAATGATCTCTTTAACTGATATTAATAAATGCTCTCTTAATATGGGTTACTATCCTGTCAGAGCCATGCAACTCTATGGACTAGAGTTTGGACAGAAAGAGGAGTTCAAGAGGAATAGAAAAAATTAGCTGGGCCTGGTGGTGCATGCCTGTAGTCCCAGCTACTTGGGAGGCTGAGGCGGGAGGATGGCTTGAGCCCAGGAGTTTAAGGTTATAGTGAGCTATGATTGTGCCATTGTACTCTAGCCTAGGTCACACAGCAAGACTCTGTCTCAGAAAAAAAAAAAAAATCCTTAATAGGAAATACAGCTCTAATGCTAACTGTGCCATTCCAGTATCTATTTGAACAATTAACACAAGCAGCACACTACTTGAGTGTTGGGTCAAGGGTTTCAGGTCTCTATGTTCAAATGGTTTCCTTTAAGAATCAAGGTTAGGCCTGGGCTTGGAGGCTGAGGAAGGATGAGAAGGGGGAACTAACTGATATGCACATAGCTAGTAATGAAAGACATTCTGGAGAAAAATTAGAGGAGGGAGCTTTCCATCTACCAAAGATGAAGGCAAGTGGAAAATCTTTTTAAAGTTCTCTGAGCAAAGAAGCCAGAAGTCAACTCTTTTGCCCTTCAAAGCTAAAAGCCAGCAGAGAGAGGGAACTAAAAGAAAACCTACACCAGGACGTGCTCTGTGGGATTAACTCACCCGTCTCACCCACTCAGTGCAATTCCTGTCAGCGGGAACAGCTCATGTGTCGGCCCCAGGGCCAACCAAAACCCACTGGCAGGAAGTGGTGCAACGCTGGCTCTGTGGAAGTGAGGAAACGTTGGTTCTCTCTGCTTTGCCAAGAAGCAACACCAGTAGCTGCTTCTTACTTTTTCAAAGTATTTCCTAATGCCTGCATTCTCTTCTTTAACAGCTAACACCATCCATTCAATTCCTCGGGGAGCTTTTTTCCTTTAAGTCCAGTTATAGATTTGGGTGCAAATCTCATCAGGTGCACCTCCTCGATGGCCCCAAAGACAAACATGAGTGCAGCTCTCCTGTTAAAGATCTTTAAAGGATCATTACAAAACACGAGGAAATGGCAAAGCTAACAAAATGTATACAGTCCTGGTCGTGGTATTTAGGGCCTTCCTACCTATTCTGGAGGCCTGGATGTTTTTGTCTGTTTGTTTGCCTTGTCTGTTAAGTCTCCTTTCTCCTCTTTCTGAATTTGTTTGATTCCTGACAATGGGGTTTCTCCAAACCAAGACATCCACTCTCCTTTTTGGCTCTGCCTTGTCTGCTCTCTTCCCAGCTTCAGATCTGATGCCAGCAGGCCTGAAAGCGCCACTGAGACAGGGCAAGCTACCATTTGACAACGCACGTGATGAGCCTTCCTGATTCCTAGCCCAGCGCTCATTCCTAGCCCAACGCAGCCGAACTGGAGCTGAAGGTAGCAGTCATGAGCACACGCTTAGGGGTCAAGAAGACTTGGCCTTCAATCCTGGCTTCACTGCTTCCCAAGGAGCAGGAACCTGGACAAGTTACTCAACTTCCCTAAGTCAGTTTCTTTACCTGTAAAATAGGACCTACTCCACAGGTGTGTAGAGTGCTTAATAGAGCTTGGTCCACTAAAAAACCCGAAAGACTGGTGTTATTTATAATATTCATTTCAGAGAAGTTCTGAGTGGGTAAGCGCGTACTGAACTAGCGGACAAAAACAAACAAGGAAACTGATTTATCACAGAACCCTACTTGCAGAATTATGGGGATAATCTACCCATATGTAAATGAATGAATGAGTTTCTGTAACTTTAATTTCCAGAGAAGAAGCCTCTGATTTAGAACAAATGTGAGTTAAAAACCAGGTGAAAGGCCAAGGTGGGTGGCTCATTTGAGTTCAGGAGTTTGAGACCAGCCTGAGCAAGAGCAAGACCCTCGTCTCTACTAAAAAATAGAAAGGAATTAGCTGGACACCTAAAAATATATAGATAAAATTAGCTGGGTATGGTGGCACATGCCTGTAGTCCCAGCTACTCAGGAGGCTGAGGCAGGAGGATCGCTTGAGCCCAGGACTTTGAGGTTGCTGTGAGCTAAGCTGACACCACAGCACTCTAGCCAGGGCAATAGAGTGAGACTCTGTCTCAAACAAAACAAAACAAAACAAAACAAAACAGGTGAAGAAGAAGTGTATTAGCAGCAGCTGGAGAACAAGCGAGGGCTCTGCTCGAGTTTCAGTATTATCAGTAGCTCAAAGATCTGGAAGGGGGCCGGGCACGATGCCTCACACCTGTAATGCTAGTGGGAAGCCAAGGCGGGCCAATCATTTGAGCTCAGGAGTTCGAGACCAGCCTGAGCAAGAGCAAGACCCCCATGTCTTTACTAAAAAAAAAAAAAAAGAAAGAAAGAAAGAAATTACCTGGACAACTAACAATATGTAGGAAAAAAAAATTAGCCAGGCCGGGCACGTGCCTATAGTCCCAGCTACTTGGGAGGCTCAGGCAGGAGGATCGCTTGAGCCAGGAGTTTGAGGTTGCTCTGAGCTAGGCTGATGCCACGGCACTCTAGCCTGGTCAACAGAGTGAGACTCTGTCTCAAAAAAAGATCTGTCTCAAAAAAAGATCTGTAAGGGCTAGCCTTTTTCACTTGGCAGATGTGCTTGAGGGGCACATCTGTAGGGGCAAGGTGAAATAAAGGAAAGAAGACCAGAGAATCAGAGAACTTCAAGTCAGGATCCAGCTCTACCATGAACAGTGTGTACAAACATGAGCAAGTCATCGAACTTCTCCTTAAGGCTCCTAATCTGAAAAATGAGGGTTGTTTGGGGATACAAGGAGATATCACATGTGAAAGGGTCTTTAATAAATTGTAAAGGAAAGTTTACCCTGAGTCTAGGAGTCCTTTATGACACTATAAATGAGACCTACTGACCATCTGATGGCGGAAAGGGGTGTAAGTAGACTAACTCATTGACCAAAAGATGTGAGATTTAGGGTCAAACCTTTGGCATCCTTTATGCCAATTCAGCAGCTAGAGAATTGTTAGTTTCTCCAAGGGCTACAAAAATAATTGGGGAAAGATGGCCCCAAAGGGCCCTGTGCTTGGCCATTCACCAAAGTAAGGCTGAGAGCACAGAGGGTGGGATGATCGTCTGATCACGCAAGGGAAAAAATGTGCACCACCCCCCTGCTAGGGGAACTTTGGGTCAGCTTGCACAACTCTCTATTGAATCTGTCAATGTTGACTTGTCCTTACTCATTTACTGAGTTTTGAGAGAAAACGAGAGAAACGATGTGCTTGCATATTCTCTTCAAGGCTCTGAGGGTAACCCCTCCCAGTCTGCCAGCATTTTACTCCTCTCTGGGGCCAAAAGTAATAATGCTGAAGCTGGCTGAGCTCAGAAAAGAGGATGTGGGTTTGTGAGTTCAAGGTGGTAATCTCACTGTGTAGACTGGGTATGCTGTTGTACTTATTGCAAAGTCAAAAAATCAAATGTATGTAATACTACAGAAGGAAGACAAACCTTACTTTTACTTCTAGCCTGGCAGACAGGGAGATCATAGGCAGCATGGGGCGTGTATAGCCCTGACATTTCTATGCGTTGGAAACAAACCTCAGGCATGCTGCCTGCTCAGTGCTCTGGCAGTGCCTGGCCTCACAGTGCCTGGTGACAAACAGCCACAAAGGAAATAGGTAACCACGGACACTGACATGATGGCATCTAATTTTCATTGACTAACACCAACAATGTTCATCTCCCTGTTCATCTCCCTTTAAGAGATACTAGGAAGATCACACTAGCTCTGCTCTTTCTTATTATACTTCTTGGAGCTCTCCTTACATAGCACTTCATAGTGAAGCTGTTTATGTGACTGTCCTCTCCCAGCAGAGTATAAGAACCTGAGGGCAGGTTCTCTACCTTTTCATCTCTGCATTCCCACAGCGCCAAAAGTATAGTCTTGTGCAACAGTCATTCAGTAAGCTTTGTTGAATTTGCTCAATGTGGAAATAACAGTTGAAGTGTTTTGGGACTAGTGTGTAACTAACTACACAGAGATGGAGGGATGATTACAGGAAAGAGCAGGCATTCCTCCTTGTCCAAAAAAGTTAACAAGAATGAGCTCCCCCCACAAGGTGGTGAGAGCATAGCATTAGAATCCTTTCTTGACAAAATGACAGCAAATTATCTGATGATTCTTTGGTAAAGTAAAAGTGTAAGTTCTCAAGTTTTTAAAAGAATAGAATGAGGTCAGGTTAAAGCAGGCAGAGATTGTGGAGCCTCAGTTTCTAAAGGGGGATTTTAACACATACTTCCCAGGGCAGTTGTAAAAAATGAGCAACTGAGTTGAAAGCACCAAGCACGGAGCAGGCATACTACGAACATTAATGCCATGCTCCTTCTCTCAAGAAGGCATTTAGCTTTACACCCCTCAATGCACAGATGAAAAAAATGGAAGTGAGGTTATATGATAGGCCTATGGTCACAGAGTGAGCTCTGGCTGTTTCAGGTAAAGCCAACGGGGATGCCTTGGGATAAGAAATCATTTTATTCCCAGGTGTGATGTGTGCTGCCAAAAAAAAGAAAAAAAAAGAAAAATGGAAAAAAAAAAAGTGAAAAAAAAAAAAAAAGAAATCATTTTAAACACACAGACATACATCTCCCAAGGGACATTTAATTCCTGAGCAGCACTGGGGTTCCCTAGGCCTTTAATGTCTAATGCATCACTTCACTATGCTGGATTCTAAACCCACATGATAATAAACATGTAGCTTTATTTGTTAAAGATAATTGTATATGTCATTCCCAAAGTTACAAAATAGGAACAGATGTTAGAAAGAGGTAGAGTGAACAGTACTTAAGCAAGGTGGCGAAGGTAAAAAGTGAAGTTTAGAGTAAACTGGGTAGACATCAGGAAGACAAATCTCTACAGGGCACTAGCGAGCAGGCAGGAGCTAAGATGGCAGCTTCTAGAAAGCTCAAAGGTCAGAAGGAAAAGATGAATGAAAATATGGGACTTTGGGGGAAGACACCAGCAAAACTGATAATAAGGCTACAAGGATGGTAGTTTTGAACCGAAACCCTGAAAATGAAGTGTGTCCCTGTACTAGGGGTACACTTATGGTCTGACTCGGCCAGAAACCCAAAGAGACGCCTGCAGGGTTGATGGCGGCGATGGTGGCAGACGTAAGCAGGAGGCAGAAGGAAGAAGGAGGAGAGGAGTAATGGCAGTGAATCCGCCAGAGGAAGAGGTGGGACAGATTTGTCAAAAGAACCATCACCACAAAGTATCGACCTGCAGTGAAGTCCTGAGACTTAAAAGACTTATGACAGGGACCAATCGACAGGACTGCAGATTGACTTAAAACTGCCAGGAGAATTGGGTGGCACGCCACTGTTCATGTGGCACACTGCAGCTGGATCTGGACAATACTCTGCATTTGAGAAAACCTCTGCCCTGATTCCTTCATGCGCACTGTACTTCAAACCAGCCAAGCCTGCTTGTCCCCTAAAGCTTCCCTGGAACAGTTTCACCCATTACTCTTTCCTTATGTTTGTCCTCTAAATCCAAGTGACAAAATGCTCTTCATCCATCAAGACCCAGCACAAATGCCATGTATTGCTGGAACCCTACCCTGTTTGTCTGATCTAGACGTAATCTCTCCCTCCCCTCCTCCTCCCACAGCGCTTGTACCAACCACACCTGCCCACTATGGGTTCCAAACAGACCAGCATGCCTGCCAAGGGAGGGCTCCTCTGACAATCGGGGGACAATGATGAATACACGTTCTCCGCTTTTCTGTACGCAGGAGGGGCAGTGAAGAGAAATTAGAGAAAATCATTTTTGAAGAAAAACATTTCAGAAAGTATTTCAATACATGGCAATCCAGAGTAGGGGGGAACGGACGGAGGGTGGACCACTATTTTCTCCAGCTTCGCTCCTCCTCATTGCCTTGCATGCCTCGGGCATGCTCATTCAGAGTCTGGAGTGTCAGCAGGAGCTAGAGTGAGCAACTCTCAGGTTCAGCTGCCACTTACTAGCTTTGACCTTGGGGGCAAGTTACTTAATCTCTGTCCATCAGTTGTCTCATTGGTAAAATGGGGATAATAAGAGTCACTACGTTATAGGTTGTTGTCAGGGTTAATTTGCATATGAATAGCATTTGGTGGCCGGCACATGGAGAGCACAATAGAAATGTTAGCTGTGCTCCTTTTTTATGCCAACTATAGTACGCTCATCTGCTGGAAACTTTCACTCACACAGGAATCTTTCCCACAGCATCCCCAGTATCACCACCCCACCTCTGCTGGAATACTCCCAGCAACAGATGCTCCAAGGCTGCTGAGGCAGCTTATTCCAGAAAGTTCTTATAAAGGTCTTCCATAGAAATTTGCTGCAACATCTATCCTGATCTTGGTTCTGCCCTATAACATCAATTCAAAATAGTCTAATCCCTTCTTCTGTCCGGTATGATGTTTCTCTTAGTTTTCCCTCCCAACCCTAGACACCCCCAGTTCTGCTGGACATTCCACATATGCCCTCGTTCTGAAAGCTCCCACCCCATGTCCACCTAAGGGTGCAGCAGCCACAGATGAACACAGCATGTCTGACTGGGCAGACCTGGAAGCTGGATGACGTCCATCTGTTCAAAAGCGCAGGATTTAATGGGTGCTGTATGCAACCACATTATCATCCCCGTCAGTCCCTAATGAGCACAACCTGAAATCACCACGTCTTTTCCACATAAACTGTTTTAGAGCAAGGTCTGCTGTGCTGTTCTGTGCTGCAGGATCTAATTCCCCGAGGAGCTGAGTTTACAGCGCCAACTTTAAAGGACAGGGCAGGAGATGCAGGTAGTTCCAGGGAGGGAAGGATGAAAGAAATGCTTAATCTCAGGGTTAGACAGTTTACAGATAAATTCACTTTTATTCCCTTGGATGACAATGATGAAAAGTGGTCAACTGCAAGATCTATGATGATGGGATGGATGTCATTCCTGGTTTTGTCTAGGATGAATGCTATGATGCTAATAGAACTACATCTACTGAGTGTAACTTAGTGATAGTAATCCTAATCTCTTTCAGAATGAAAATGAATATACTCATTTCATTATAAAGTGATACAAAATGAAATGACATGGGCCCCTTATGATGCTGTAATATTCTATATTTAGTCCATTAACAAAATGACCAGAGCAAATACTTCAAATTTATACATTTAGAACATATACTTCACATTAAGTGCTTCTCTCTCTCTCTCTCACACACACAGAAACATTATGTATAAAGACAAACACATAGTGTTTAAAATACAAATACATGCTTTACTATTCACAAATATTATTCTGCAAAGAACCATTATTCCTTCTGCTTCTTTTTCACAGATAAGGAAAATATGAATCAGAGCATTTAAATGACAAAGTTATCATATTCATGATAGAGGTAAGAGCAGAATTAAGATGCTTTGACTCTTGCTCCTATACTATTTACACTAAATCTTATTTGGCTGACTTTTTTTTTTATTGCAGAAGTTAAAGTTTTGATGACAGTCAAGAATTTCTGGAACCCATGAAACCTTGGTATGAACCAGGGGCATTGATAACATTTCTCATGACTGAAGTGAGTGTTGTCTATCACTAGCTCTATATTTTGAAAATAGACCCCTTACCCACCAATACCCAGTTCCTACATGCTTTTTCCCCAAAAGGTCCTGAAACTCTTCCCAGGAATTCTTTTTTTCTTAGGAACATAAGGTACTAGCTGAAAAAAGATAACATTACTGAGTTAGGGCAGACTGGCCCGGGACTCTTACTCTGAGGAGTCTCTTACCTCTGCTGGGCACCTTATTTCTACTGAACGCAGCAGTCGACTGGTGTCCGTATGGATGTATCCCCAATTCCGGAGCATGACTCACAGTTCCTAGCAAAGATTCAGGGTCCCCAGGTCCACCGGTGCTCAAGAGCAGGGGGCTATCACGGCAACCTTTGGTCAGTGTATTTGAGCTCTTACTGTCTGGAAAGTCATCCTGGGCCCCCTCACGCAAGCAGTCCTCTTCCATGCTCTCTGAATGCATCATTGTCGGCTGATGAGCATACCCATGGGTTGGGGTGGGTGAGGAAACCTGGGAGATACATTCTTGTGCCCTGATTTGTAGCAGATGCTGGGGGCTGGTGTGATGGTGGTGATAGGAGTCAGCATTCTGATATGATAAAGCCTGGCGCTCTGTCATACTCTGTCCCCCAAGACTGGGAGCCAGACTCCCAGCATCCCCTTGGTTCATGTGCCTGAACAATTCTTGGTACTCTTGCTGTTGCTGCTGCTGCTGCTGCTGCTGCTGTTGCTGCTGCTGCCTTTTAATGAGCTGTGCAAACTCTGCTGGGGGCAGCCGAATGTCCGAATGGCCAGTGAGCGAATGCCGGGGAGAGAGCAGTCCTTGAAGGATGTGAGGTACCTGCTGGTGTCTTGTATAGTCTGGCGGCGTGGGGGACAGCAGGGCCTGCTGTAGTGCCGATGTGGTATAGTGTGGCGGCTGCTGATGGGCACTGGGAGGGAAGGTGGGCAATTGGTCAAGTGGAGGGACTTTCAGGGCTTGGGTTGGAGGGAACCCCACTCCTGTCGAAGGGCTGTAGCTGCTGGGGGAACCCCGGGACTGGTCCAAAAACAGATGGGGGTGTAAATGCGCCTGGTCGTAGTTAGCAGGGGAGAACCGATTCACGTTCAAGCTGCAGACACAAAAGGGAGTGAGTAACAAGTGTGCTGGACTCCCGTGGGACTAGCTGCTACTCTTCCTCAGTAGGGAGCACCCACTGGTACAGAGAGCTGCAGTGCAACAGGGAAGAAGGGGAGGTATGCATCGGCCCTATTTATCTCCTTATTTGTGTATCTAGTAATTTCCAAGGGACTCAGGACACTGTATGCATAACAGATCTAGCTCTACCTTGAAGGTAGCAACTTGGCCTATCTTGAAATAATCATGTGAGCTACTTAGAGGCACCAATCTCTTAGAAGAGTGACAGACAGGGAAAGACTCCTAAAAGAATAGACAAGGGGAACTGGCACTTTTACAGACTCCTCTAATAGGCTGGTTTCTTCTTTGCAAGCAAATAGTAAGACAGTTTTGCCATTTTTCTCCTGTCTCATTAGCATTTAAACCTGGGTCAATAAATAACTTACGAGTTCATCCCAAACCCACCACCCTGGTAAATTTTAGAAAGGGCGAAACAAGAGCACAGCACAGGCAGACCCAATCTCCTTCCCTCCTTCTCTCACCCTGCTAAGGGGCTTCCTCCCACCTGGATCACCTGGATAGATGTCTAGGTGATGTCAGACAGCCTTACCTGTGAGCCTCTGCACTGTCAGCACTCAGCTGCTTGGACAAGGGCCGGTGCCCATAGCTGAGGGTGGCTAGCAGGTTGGTACGGTGCTGCATCTGGATCTGACTGGCACTGGGGCTGATGGAGATGCCCCGCCCGGTGGAGCCTGCGGCTGGCATGTTGCTGAGCATGTCAACAGGCTCTTGTACTTGGATGGTCACCTGCTGTGACTGGGTAGGCTGCTGCATCCCCAAGCAGGTCAGTGCCACGTTGGGAGGAGGGGAACAGTTTTCGGGCTGCTGCTGGAAGATTGCACTGCGGGAGGGTAAGCCTTGAAACTGGGAAGGAGAAGCACCTGGAGAGAAAGGAATCTCAGAGTGACAACTGCCCAGGTTACCTGTAAGCCGGAAGTATTGGGAGCCAATGAGGATACTCAAACCAGACACTAGCTACAGCAGTGCTTCTCAAACTTTAGTGTGCGTAAGACGAATCTGGAGAACTTGTTAAACAACAGATTCCTGGGCTCTCCCCACAGAATTCTGATTCAGTAGGTTCCCCAAGAATTTGTGTTTCTAATAAGTTCCCCTAAAAGCTGGTCCATGGATTGCACTTTGGGTAACGTGGATCTAGGCAGTGCTTCTCCCACTTTAATGTGCACACAAGTGGCCTGGAGATCTGGTTAAAGTGAAGACTCTGATTTAGCAGGTCTGGGCTGGGACTGAGATTCTGTTTTTCCTGCCAATGTTGGCTGGAGGATCTCACTTTGAGTAGGAGGGGCCTAGAGGCCAATTCAAACTTTCCTCAAGCATTCCAGGGGGGACAGACAAGGGCTTGGGCCGTGTTACTCAGGAGATGCTCAGAGCACCTCCATTTAAACATCCTCAAGAGAGGGTCCCATGTGTGTGGTGGATAGCCAAACGGAGGCATGACAATAAGAAAGATTCTGGTAGCAGCTTTTTATTTGGTAGGGCTGGAGGGGGGTTTTGTTAAAAATATTAATAATAGTTAACCTTTATTAAGAACTGTTTTGTGCCTGAGACTATGCCAAATGCTTTACCATATATTTATTCATTAAATATTATACCATTATTATCCTCATTTTACATTTGATAAAGCTGAGGGTCCCAGAAGTCAAGTAACTTACCCAGAGTTTCACAGCTAAGAAACTGGTAGAACAAGGATTCAAAGAAAGGCAGTCTGGCTCCAGAGGCCACACCCCTGAACACTATGTTATTCTGCCTTTCAAATGGTTCATGGCGCTCGAGACTAAGAGTCATTGGCACCATGTGGTGTATGATGAATGGTTCGATCTGAACCTCTCCACTCACCGTGGGACTGGATCATGGCACTGTTCATGGGGGGAGGACTATTACTGGGTTGCCTGAAGAGATGGTTGTTGGGGTGGTTGGGGGGTGGGCTTGAAGGCTGAATCCTTAACCTTAAAAATAACAAAACAAATAAGGAAACTTCGTGAGGTGATAGTACAATCTTGAGTTAAGTTTCAGCCACACAAAACAGAAGTAGAGACTGTTTTTTTTTTTTTTTTTAGTTTTGCAAAGCCTCCATGCTAGAAAAACATACATAAGCTGTCCACCACAGTCTGTCTTGTCTGTCTGTCTATCTATATATTTTTTAATTGAGACAGGGTCTAACTCTGTGGCTCAGGCTAGAGTGCAGAGGTGTGATCATAACTCACAGCAATCTCAAACTCCCAGGCTTAAGTGACCCTCCTGCCTCAGCCTCCCAAGTAGCAGGGACTACAGGTGTCCACTGACATTCCCAGCTAATTTTTCTATTTTTTTGTAGAGAAGTCTTGTTATGTTGCTCAGGCTGGTCTCAAACTTGTGGCCTCAAGCAATCCTCCTGTCTTTGCTTCCCAAAGTGGTGGGATTACAGGTGTGAGCCACTGTGCCTGGCCTCCACATCCTGTTTGACCAGACTTCCCAGCCGAAAAGGCAGAGTTCACTATAGACCTAGGCCTGGCCTCCTGTATGAGGTATCTGATTACTTTTCTCATGGGGCTAAGAAAACGAAGTGGCACAGAAAGTCAGGATTTCAGGAAGGCTCCTGAAATTTAATTTGGTTTCTCTGCTTTTCAAATGGATTCTTATAAGACGAATGCTAAAATCAGTCAATATTTTCCATATGAGTCAGGCCAAGGACACCATGCTATAGAGACAAAAGCTTAGGTATAACACAAAATGATTCATTACCTTTGAAGCTGGTGGGTAAGGAGGGCTGGCTGATTTTCACATGTAGCCTGAAGAGGTGGAGAAGGCTGAGGAGGACAGATAGAATCCTAAAACATATAGGGGAAAGGAAAAAAGATCATTGTGAGCTTGAAGAGTACTCAGAGTTATTCTCAGGAAGGGAAGAAACAGAAAGAACTATCTGTGCCTCAGATTTATGCTTTTTTTGTTCACCAAAAGGTCTGATTACCTTTACTGAACATGTCAATGATAAACAAAACTCAACTCCACTTTGCCCTGAGTGATCTCCTCCAAAATGCACAGGCAAATCCGCTTGCAAGCAAACTCCAAACAAGCTGGAGAGAGCAAAGAGTGACGGCCTACTTGAATTTGCTGCTGGAGAATTTGATGGTGCTGCTCCTGCTGGTATAACATATGCTGCTGCTGGGTCTTCTCCAGGGTTCTTTCATCAATCTGCCCCCCGTACATCTTCTGCAGCTGCTCACACTCCTGAAGGGAAAGCAGTTAACACAGATGGGATGCAGCCAGGTCCGCCCCATGCAGTGATCTCAGCAGATGCAGATCTGCCCCAAGGTCTCATGGGCAGAAAACACCACGAGAGAAGAACAGTGTCCTTGATGAGCCCATTTATAAAGGTAACTGTGTACTACATATAGTCACAGTTCTGAACGAATGGAAAACACCAAGGATGGCCTGTGTATGAGGGCAAGTGTCCAATGTGAAATCTGTGTACAAAGCACATGCCACTTGAAATGTGGTCATCAGGAGGGCAGAAAGGAAAGCGGCCCTTTAGAGAAGCCTGGAGGTATGTTTCCTTCCGGTGGGAGCACCATTCCCCACCAACTGGAGAGTATGCCAGGTGGCAATGATGTAGAGCAGGCTCCAACAAGACCCAGCACCTGAAAGCATGAGAGGACTTCCAGGGTTGCTTAGAAGAACCTGCACCTTCCCTGGTGCTTCCCACAGAAACCCAAGCCCAGAAATTCCTTTCCAACAAACTATAGAGACAGGAGAATAATTTAGTCTTTTCATGGAGGAAAGCAGGTTTGATCCTGGGGAGAGCTGTACATAGTAAGAAGGAAAGAACGTTAGAAAGCTACACTGTTTTAACCCATGAAACTGCAGTGTTGCAGACATGCAGGGGTAGGTCGTTCACCACCCCAGTCCTCCTACAATACTACTCTCTGTCACCCATACTTCTCCAGAGATGCCTGCCATCTCATCCATTACCTGCTGCAACTGTTTGATGCTGCTGTTGTTGCCCATTTTTTCCAGGTGAGCTTTGAAGGCCTGGATGCTTGCAGCCCCGTCTGAGAACCGGCGCACAGGGGAGAAACGCTCCGTAGGGAGGTGCAGGGTGTTGGAGTCCTTGTAGGTAGAGCTGAATACATGGGAAGAGAAGGTTAGGGGCTGGGACTCAGGGTGTGTGACCAAATCACATAGGGACTGTTGTTCCAGATGAACACAAAGACGGCTGGCTGCATGTGTAGCTCTGCATATTATGTCACTTCCATGCCATTTCTAGAAGCTGGTCATTTCCCTAGCCTGCTTTCCTTTAGAGGGCTCCAAGTGCACATCTTCCATCTCCACTTACCTTCAGTTGGTTTACTTTCCAAGCCCAGTGAGCTCATAAATATACTAGGCCAGAAAGAAAGCTTTTCAGTATCCCCCAGGCCAGCTGTACAGGAACTCTTTATAATATAACCATGTCTCTATCTAGTGCCTTTAGAAATCTAAAATTCACTCTTTGACCCAAAGTTTTCCCTGAGCAGTAATCTCTGCATGTCCAGAGGGAAACTATAGTCAGCTTTGTGGTCAAAGGGCTGGCCTGGAGGTTCACAAATTATGGGCTAAAAAATGGAGGGTGAAGGTTGGGGTGGGGGAACATGGGGACTTCTGATCCCAGGATGCAGACAGCACATTCTTAAGGAATGTAGGCCTTAAGATCCTGTGTGTAACATGGTCAACACAAAAAAGGTTACCTACTGTGCAGATGAACTTCTCAGAGCAACAGCACCACCAAACCTCCTAATGAAAAAGGAATCATGTGGATTACCTTTAAAGACCCCCACTGCTCAATCAGAACACAGCCAGTATCTTACAGAAAGAAAGAACAAGCTATTGATAAGTAATGCCTAAGACGGCATCAGGGTTAGAAGCTAACACCTATGTTTGTGACCTAATCAGCAAGAGATGTTTATAGGATGAGGTAAGCAGATAAAAGACTGCCAAAGCAGCATTCCAATAGCGGATGGAAAGGATCAGGGTTTCACGTCCAGGGCAGAGATGATATTACACCGAACTCTGGGTGAAATGATATACCACCTTGCCAGTGATTCATGTTGGGCCAAAGCAGAACCATGTAGCTAAGGAAGCAGGTTAATAAGCGAGTTTCAATGCAATGCAGACAGGGAGGGACCAGGAGGAATCTGATGACTGTGCGGAGCTGTTAAGAGCATCTGGCAGCAGGTGGAAGCTCTCTTTGCTAATGATGACTTCTGTTTCACACTCTACCTGAAGCTGGACACAGTAATGAGCACAAATACATATTTGTTTCAGTAACACAAAAGACAAATGATTGGAGGGGACACAATCCAGAAACAGTGATCTTGAAAGCTGCGTTCAGGAGCATTTCCTCAAAACTTCTCATTTCTGTTTCTATTTCAGGGTTTTTGAGATAAAGCAAGCACGTACTATTTTCTCCTAAAATTTGACTCCTATGTTTTCAATATTTTCTGATAATGGACACATTTCTGACTCACTCAGAAAGCTGTGTTCTTCAAGCAGCCAGTACAGTCTTTCTGCACAAAAATCATTCTCTCCCATCAGAGCAATAATCCCAGGTCCAGGTGTTTCGTGACTTTTCCAGAAGCTCAGGTTGTAAGTAGACTGATACGCAGGTCAGTCCAGCACCGTAACTTCAGAGGAACACTTCGGACATAGTTGCTCATTTTAGAAGCACTGATAGTATCAATTATGCTTGATTTTATTTTTGTTAGCAATCATGTTCAAACTCAGGACAGCCTCATATTAGGCTGATATTCCCACACTGTACTCTTCAAACAGGGACTTGGTTCCTCACCTGGATAAAATTCATCTTGTGTTGTTTTTTTGTTGTTAGACTTAAAAATTTTTGTTAATTTTAAATTACATACTTCCAGGAATAAAAAGATTGATCAGACACTCTTTTGTCTCCACGATAGACTTCATCTCTTACATACCAGAAGAACAGATATGTATGCTGTTCTTTAATCATTTCCTCCAGAAAATGAAGGGAATTAAATAACCTATCCAAGCCACCCATTTTCAGTTTTTATGGCCTTGGAAAGCTTCTCTATTCCCCTAAAGACTGACTTTAATCTCTTGTGTTGCATATTTGTATAGTGACCCCATCAAGACATGCTGAGTTTGCACAAATGCCCCAATTTACACAATATGCCACTCAGAAAGCATTCATGTTCTTCAAAACACTCTACCAAACATGAAAACAGACAGCAGACAGACTTCCAGTAGTCAAGGCCTTGGCAATGACTGTAGGAAACGGTAGATATCACATAGACAGGGCTGTGGGCCAAGGCGGTCTTTGAGTAACAAATGTCAACGGGATATAGGGTCTGTGACAAAGGCTGACTCTAGAAATGTGCCTATCTTCTCATCTCCCTAATAAGAATACCTCCTGAGGAATACCTAGAATTAAACAAGGATACCCGAAGGACTTAAGCTAAACAGTAGACTCTGAGAAGGGCTGAAAAATTAAGTGTCAGGCTGTGGAGGAAAGAAAGATGGAGAAAAGGAGAAATGAAGTAATAAAGGGCCTATTGGGTACAAGTGTAGAGCTCAAAGTTATGAAAAATCATAGGAAATATATAGGGGAAAGAGAAGGCAGTTCTCCAATAATTACTCAAAGTACCCTTTGATGTACACTAAGAGTGTAGGTCCTGAGAGATTTTCATTAGAAAAAGACTGTCTTTCTGTGCCATCAGATTTTTATTTGAGAATCTTCATTCTCCCTACTCCTAAATGACCATTTTATTCACAGTCATTTATAAAAGCTTATCTTTCTTCTTTCAGAGTTCCAACGTGGCACTAACCATGCCTCCGTCTGCTCAGAGTTCACCTGTCTCTGCTGATTACATTGATGCAGCCAAGTGGGTGACTAGCCACAATAAAAACTATATCACGCTTGCTAGTGTGAGCTGGTTGTTAAGATTTCATAACATACATATAAACCTAATTTCCTCAGAAACTGACTGCTTGTCAGCCTTCCCAAGTAAGACTGCTCTTCACTGTCCTCCCCAAAAGACTGAAATAAAATAAGCTCTAGTGACTGCTGGTAGCTTTGAAAATGTGGCTCATGAGCTTGGAGGGACTTTCAGAATGGACATGACTAAGATTTTTAGTCATAAAGGTATTCACGGAAGATAATCATCTTAATCTAGCAAAGTGTCATTCCCTCCCTGCTTCCAGCCTTACTTGGATTCGGTGAAGTTTTCTTGGTCAGGAAGGTTAAGCTTGGTTTTATTTCTTCAAGAGAATGAATTATAAATGTAACAGAGACCTAGCAAAAGATTTTGCCATCAGAATATTGAAAGGATGACTTCTCCAACACATCACTCAAGAGGATGCAGCATCTCTGCTCTACCATTCAGAAGGGGCTGTGTCTTTCTCCATATTCAAGTTTGTTGTTCAATGGTAACATGATATGAAATGCTTGTTCTTTTGAAGGCAGTGGATTACTAAAGGTCAAGTTTATTGATACGGCTATAATTCCTCCTATTTACAGTTGGCCTTCTGAGAGTTTCACTTCCTTGCAGGTCTCAAGTTCAATTTCATCTATGAATCAAGATCTAGAATCAGGGAAATCAACTGCAGACAATAAACAGGTCTCCAGGCAATGGGAAAGAGGAATTTTGTATTGCTCCAGGACCCAATAGAAAACTTTTGCCCTGTGTATTGCTTAGTGCAAGGAGCTGAGAAGACGAGAGTTCAGGATGACAGCTGGCTTCTACTTAAAGCCATGATGCTAGTCACTGTCACTGTGAGACTAGTCAGAAGGGTGCCTGTTCGATGAGGCTCAAAGAGCACACATAGCTCATGTGGCTACTCACCGATGCTGATCAGGTACCAGGTGAGGAGGCCAGACCCGGGAACGGAAAGGCTGCTGTCCTAGCTGCCGTTGTAGGTCCGGTGGGATCTCAGCTGTAGGGTTGGTCATGGCCAGTGTATGTCTTTTGGACCTATTTGCCAAGTACCTGCAACAAGCAGGAGCACATTTCATAGTAAAAAAGAGAGGCAGGAATATTCCTCCGCAAGAAGCATTAGAAGTTAATCCAAAGCATTCAATGAGATAGTGCCAGAGCTCAAGAAGGGCTCAGTGGCAAAAAGATCCCTAACTGGATGGAAGTGAAATGTGTCTATCTGGCCAACAAAAGTTGGCTTAACACTGAAGTGGCTAAACTTGAACCTAAGAGCAGCCACCGAAGAGAGTAAAGCAAGCAGATCTAGCTCACAAAGAGGATCAATTTTCCTTACTTCATTCCCTTCAACAGAAGAATTTCTTTTCTACATGTTAATTTTATTCCTTGTTTCCCTCTAAATTTCCAAAATACAAGTCAGAGGAAATGAGGCCTAAAGACTATTCCTAGGGATGCTTCGGATGTGTCTCTTGATCTCAGAGGCCCCCGGTCTGGAAAATGTCCTTACTACAGGTAACACAAAACAGATGCTTCCATTTGGGGATAAGCGAGTTCCACAACCACCCCTTCCCTCATGCTCAGTGACTGGAACTCAGTCATCAGAGAAGAAAAATTGATGTTGTCCCCAGGGAACCAACATTCTGTAGAGGATGAAGAAATAGAACCACATGAAATGTTTAGAATTGTGTATGGGGGGAGGAAAGGCAAGGCAAGGCAAGAGAACAGAACAGTTTCAAAAGTGGAAGAGTTCAGAAGCAGATGGCTTTCATTCTGAAGATCTTTCAGATCCACCACTTAGTCAATACATTAATAAGATATCTGTCCCCTTCGTCTGGTGGATGACTTCCTTCACCACTGCTGCTCTTCTTGGGCATGACTGAAAGAGGCATCATTTCCTCTCTATTACATCAAAACTGATGGGCAGTATACCCTTAAAATGTTACTCTAAAGAAGAAAGAAGGTGGAGCTTGAAGAAGTAAAGTCTAAGACAAAGAAGGTAAAATAAAATATTGCTGTCTCTTGTAAGGTAGAAAGATAGTAAATTTCCTGATTTCTCATTTCTTCATGACCCAGCAGGGCCCATTTGCAACCTTATATACCCTGTTATCAGCAAACTATGGAAACAACAGCATCAGGAGAAAAAAAAAAAGTTACCACAATTTTCCTTCTATTGGCTAAACTACAGAAGGAGCTGGCCCCCCTGCCAACACCCTTGTTCACCAGGGTTTTTCTTTCCATGTAGGACCAGCTTCTTTTTGCATAGCAGTTCCCTTACAGAGCTACTGGGGCGGGAAGAAGAGTACTGGCCAGCAACAGTCAGGTTCTTAAAAAATGGTCTCATTTCATTTTTAACTACCTTGCCCATTTAAACCAAAATCAGTTAACATTTATAGAGTAATTAGCAGTTATAACCTTACCAAAAAATAAGCCATTAGTGGTTTAATATCCATTTGATAAAGACACCCAAAGTTTCCCCAAGAGCCCATGAAAACCATTTTATTTCAATTTCCCTCAGAGGAAAAACATATAATCTTGAAGAACACCTGTATTTCTGGGAAAATACATGCTGGATTCTGGTAAAACCCCCACCCCGGAAAATAAGAAAGACAACTCCCACAGGGGGCATGCATGGCACTGGGGACCAGGGCTAGGGACTGAGGCCAAATGAACAGTACAGCATGCCTGATGGTCACTGCCGTTCTCTGTGAGTTAGGCATCTCTCAAGAAGGTTTTGCAAACAGTGGATGTTTGCATCTCTCCCTGGCCCGAATCCCATATTCTTTTTTTCAATATCTCTTTGTTGGTACAAGGGGGTAGAAGGAGCACACAGCAAACAGTACAAGAGGTATTCATTCTCCTGGAAAGGAAGAGTCCATGCCAGAGGTCCATGGCTAGACTAGCTAGGATCACTGTCATCCCAAATCTCCAATTCCTTTTCAGTAAACAGTTCTTGGCAGGAAGGAGCAGGCTTTGTGCCTTGTGAATACTATCAGAGTTGCAATATGAAGGCAGGGGGCAAGGAAGGAAGGAGGGAGGAGAGGAAAAGTTCTTATGGTTATTGCTGTCACTTAGGGGACTTCCAATGGCGCTTACAGAAATGAAATTTTCTGGGTAGTCTTCTGTTACTTCCATGTGGGGAGGAACATGCCATCTGGCTTGAGCAAAGAGACCACACAAATGTTGAAGCTGCACTGTACCACCTCCTTGGGCAGAGGCGACCTTTCGTTGGTTGCAGGGGGAGCCTGCCCAAGGACGTTCTGCAAGCACTGCCAGATGTCACATTACCTCTGCACAGCTTCCTGATCTGGCTCCCCATCTGAGCTCTCCTCGTCCACAGGGGTAACTGCTGGCACTGCCTGAAGAGAGACAGGAAGGAAAAGCTCAAGGTGGCAGTTTAGTCTCTGATGTCTCTTATTCTAGTAACTGGACGTGGATAGGACTTTCTGTTAACTTTCTTATTTACAAAACTTTTCTAGGACTCCTGAGTTATACAAAACTTTCATATACCTGGGTTTTAAAAATTTTTACCTTGCTCAGGTGATAAAAATTGGGATTTCTTCCCTAATTCATCTTCATTCATTCATTTATTCATCCAACAAATATGCCTACTATGTTATAGGATAAAATGTGAATTTATAGATATAGACCTTGCCCTCATTTTAGAATCTAGTTGGACAACAGAGGTAAGTAAACAAGACAATTAAAAAATAGCATGACCAAGTCCTCTACTAAGGGAGCTTGGGAATTAAGGAAGGCATCCTAGAGGAGGTAACACCTAACCTGGGACCTGAAGGATGCACGGGAGCTAGCTAGGCATGGAGAGAAAGGGGCCATAGGTTTCTAGGCTGAGAAATGGTTTACAAAGAGAAGGCCTACAGGTGTTTGAGGATCTGAAAATACAGAAGATTGTTTACTTGTAATGTCTAGGAACCAACCTGTTATTTCATATTAATGTTATTTCCAGAGTTTAAATGTCTTAATTCCAGGAAAGCATAATGAAGTTTTGAAAGTACATTTTTATATATAACATATAATTGTGTAGCTGCAATTCAATGCTTTAAAACAGTTGTTACCTACCAAAACATATAAGTGAAATGAGAACCATCACAATGCATGCATCACTGTGACTGTTCCCATCTGCATGAGGATTGGAATGCTGTGCATTCGTAATAGCTACTCATAGCCTGGTGGCTCACGTAATCACCATGCTTCAAGCACTAGAACAAACATCACACTTCAATTATTATAAAAGAGCATTTGTTAAAATGGATAATTACAAAACAAAACAAAACGCTTTTTGGAATAATTCCACTGTTTGAATGCTTCTAGGTTTTCCAGATCCTTTATTACAATTCTCCAAGGGTAGAGTGAACAGGGTTAGGCAGGAAGTGGCTGTAGATGGGGTAGGGGAGGAATGCTGTGGCCAGTTATAAATGGCCTTGAATAACACACTAAGAAGTTTATTTTGAGGAAGGACAGTGGTGAATCACTAAAGGATTTTAAGCAGGGGCATGATCTTATAAGATTTACATTGGAAAAAGCTAGTTCACTTTAGTTGCAGTGTGAAAAGGACTGGAGGCAGGGATCAGGAGACAAGACTGGAAGCAAGGAAGCCAGTTAGGAGGCCACTGTGTTAATCTATGCAATGGGTGACAGTGACCTGAGTTAAAGAGAAGGCTGTGGAGACAAAAAGAAGATATTTAATTCACAGATATTAGATAACTATCTTAGTATGGGGAAGAAGGGAGAGAGAGGGAAGAATTAAAATCCACATTCCTAGCTTGTGTAATGACACAAGGATAATGACAGTGCTATTCATTGTCACCCAAGGGGAGGAACAGGTTTCACAGAGTCATGATAAATTCATTTGGGGACATGTTGAATTAAAATTGTGAATACTTGTGGGATAACCAACTAAATCTATCCAGTAGGCAGTCATATATACAGATGTGTGGAACTCAGAAGAGCATTCTGGGCTGGAGAATCAGATGGTAACTGAAATTATGGGAGTAGACAAGCTTATCCAGAGAGAGTATGTAAAGTAAGACGGGAACAGGCCTACAATAAAACCCTGGCAAAAAAGGAAATATGAAAAGAGAGGCATGGGGAAAACAAAGAGAATGTGGTACCATAGAAGCCAAGAAAAGAAAATATTTCAAGGAAAAAAATGGTCAACAGTGACTAATACAGTTAGGATGTCCAAAAGATAAAGTGTCCGCTGGACTTATCAACAAGAACTTGTTAGTGACCCTGACAAAAACAATTACAGTGGACAGAGTAAGTCAACCCACCTCCCATAAACCTATTCATTATCCTTCAAAACCTACTGTCCATCCCTGAATGCCTCTGCCACCTAATACTCCACGTTATTAACTTTGGCACTTAATCACATATTGTTATTCACTGTTATTCACATACTTGGCATGTGTTGATATTGTCAATGATGCCAAGGTGACATTAGTGTTACTCAAAGTGTGGCCCATGCACCCCTGCCAGTCCATAAACTGTTTTGTTACCAATCAATGATAAGGTAAGTGCAGAAATCAACAGTAGGCTTTTAGAAACATTTATAGCAACTTAACAGAGTTATTTTGTCTATTGAATAAAAAATTTAGCCTTGTTATTTTCTCTGTTTTAAAAATTGTATTTTTTCTTTCACCTTGGCTCTATCAAACATTAAAAATTTTATTCTTCTAATGATTCACTTTTAGTGTGTTTTATAAGGGATTAATTCATGATTAATTGAAGGGGGGAAAATAGGGGTCCTCAGAGAAGCACTACCTGAAAAAAATCTTAGTACCCAATCTACTGGTACTATGAGATTGAATGAGTGAATGAATGAATGACCTATGACAGGAAAATAACCAGAAATAAACAGAGCCCAGGGGAAAAAAAAATCTTTGAATGTGACCATCATCTAATGAAGATAGGACTGAGAGATGTCAAATGACTAGGCTGGAGATCGTGAAAGCCATTTAATCAAGTGATCCAGGTTGTACCAAAAATGTGAGTGGTATTTGTCAGAGGAGAAAGAACTGGTGAGAGGATAATTTTGCAAACCAGTCTAGAAAGCAATGAATTCCAGAGAGCACTGTTCGATTCAACTGCCTTCTAGCGGGGAGCAGCTATCTATGAGAAGGCTCTGAGTCAGGCTACTGCTCCTTCCCTCAAGCTGGCGGGAATGCAGCTGTACCTAACAAGGGGCAGATAAGTGTCCCACTAAGGAAAAGACTCTCGGGATTGGGGTTTGGTGTAGAAATTATTTGGTTACATAAGGAAGTTAACCGAAAATAAAGTCAGGAAAACTCTACTGGCCTGACAAAAATGGGAATACATTAAGTATCGTAAGTTTGGAGAAAGGAGAAATTCCGACATTTAGTTTGGTCCTGGGTTCCCAACCCTAGGGTTACAACCTCTTTATCAAAAACCTCTGAGAAAGTAAACTGGGCTCGGTGCTGCTACTCACTGGTGTCATGGTGACAAGTGGGGAGGGTCCCCGTGGGCGCTTCAGCAGCTGCTGGGCATGAAGCTGGATGTTAGCTCCTCCGTCTGATGCCCTCCGGCCAAGGGGGCCCATTCCATTGAGCAGCTGCAGGGTGGGTGGCTGTAGCAGAGACTGCTCCTGCCAGGAGTAGAGTGGGAAGAACAGACTGGTCAGATGGGGGGAAGTATGAATGAGAAGAGCAATATACTAATCTACTGAAAATAGGGGATCCATCGATTGTGATGTAGACTACAGAAATATTCCCTCTCACCTGAGCTGCTCTGCAAGAGAAATCATCCTATTCTATAAGGAAATCCTTAAATCCTGGGTAAGATCCCAGAAAACCTCTCAAAGGAAGCTCAAGTTTGTTTCTTCTGGAGCAAACCCTCTCCCATATCCAGGTACCTTGTACTCAAGCTGCCCCGTTGGTTGCAAATTTTGCATGGGCAACAGGTTGTGCATGAAGTTCATGTTAGGGGCCACCTGTAGGAATGGAGTCTGTGGGTTGACTCCAGGGAAGCCAGGTAGGAGCTTCTGAAGATCTTCCATAACTTCCGTGCTAATAGAAAACAGGACGACAGAGAAGTTTGGTTAACAGTCTTACTCTAAAGCGCTTATATCCCCAAACTGACAGCACTGCTATGTTCAATACAGTTCATTTTATTTTTTTACTTTCTTCCTAAATTTGTACTTCTCTCTAAGATCCCAAAGTAAGGCAGATGCCCAATGTGTGGACTCGGACTCTCTCCCATTTGACTGTTTCGGATTGGGGGTCGCTATTCTTCATTGGCCACTCGTGTAAAACCAACAGCTCTGAGCCAAGAGGAAAGACTGGCAGCAGTCCAGTATGGGTTTCCAAAGCCTGGAGGTGAACAGCAAGTTTCTAGAGAAAACGGGTCATCCACTAAAACAATAGCTGCCTGAAGTAGCAACTGATTCACCAGGAAAAGAATGCAATTATTCCTGTCAGTGCTGATAGGGTAGATAAGTACTGGATGTACAGGGCTGTCATGCTACAACAGTAGGTTTTACAGCATACTTTAAAATAAGAGATCTTTCCACGAACAGAGAGACTCAGAACTCCACCCCTTTGCCGCTGACACAGTCTGTGGAGCCAGAATGTTCTCCTACTGACTGTTTGATCATAGGCTGAGAACAAGAAACATAAAGCAAGCAAATCAGCAGGCATGGGAGTCTTTTTTGGAAATTCACTCAGAGAAAAGAGATATTTGTAAGAAAACCAGCTTTGCCCCTCATTGAACTCTCAAGAGAATTCTTGCCACAACCTTCTCTTCCCTACTAAGCAAAGAAAATATCCAGAAAAGAGGTAAGGCTATTTTTAATGTTGACAGTCTTAAACTGTAGAACAAAAATGGAGTGAGCTGGCATTTAGCCTAATTCCCCAATGTGAGGGCATCAGGGAACATCATGAAAGACTGCTTCGGGAAAACACTTTGAGAACCTGGTGTGGTTTTGGATTTTGGATTTTTGTTCACAGAATTTTATTTGTCCATCTATCTAAATGGCATCATATCATTGTCCACTTGTCCTAGCCACTGGATTAGAGCTCATCTGGGAGACACAATGAAGTAGGAAACATGTGCAATGGTAGGAACTAAAAGTCAGGTGGCAATTCTTTGCCCTGGTGTTAATAAGGGCTGGTGGCCAGATACTCACCGTGGGTCAGCCACACCCACTGTGTGCCTCCTCATTGACAAATAGCGGACCAATGCTTCCGGGGAAGGCTCTTCACCCTCATCACTGTCCAAGTTCACTGTTCCATCCGGCTGAGGGGGAGGGAAACATCACAAAATTAGAAATAAAAAGTAAGGAAAGGAAGGATCTGAGAAAGAAAGTGGTTTCAGCTGACAACTATGACAGGGTGCTACTTGCCTCCACAATTTGGTTCTCTGGGTTGATCAGCTGCACCTGGGGAACGCTGATATTCATGGCGGTACCTGCCTGCTCCGCCTGGAAAGCAGTACATATGGACACAGACACACCTTAACACTAGAGGGAAATAATGATAGTCTTTCAAAGTAGTCTTGATTGCTAAAAGTCTACGTTTCCTTGATTGCTAAAGTCTTTGGTTCATCTGCCCTTAGAAGCCACAACAAGGAAGCATTCTGTTGAGAAGACAGTATCTCCCAATGGTTTGTTAATTCTTTAAAAAAGAAGAAAAAAAGCAACTTTTGTTGCCCATCCATCCTCTGTCAAAGAAAGGTGCAGATCTTTGATTGACCTCTGACAAATGAAGAGATGACAAATGGGAGGAGAGAGGTAAGGAAGATGAGGAAACTCTTGACTCAGGTTAGTGAGCAATCGCTAACCCTTACCCCCTGGTGTTACTTATCCTGAACTAGGTCACTGGAGTTATTGCCCACCTGGATAATGACTGGTGCTTGAAAGGCCATGGCTCGGGGCATGCTAGGAAGTGCTCCGAGACGCAGGGTTTTATGTCTCCTATGTCGATCACACAGCAGGCTGTAGATTGCACTATAGTGATCATAGGCATCTGATCTTAATGACTACCAAGAGAGAAGGGAAAAGAGTGGGAAAAAAAAAAAACAAACCCCGGTGAAATGGCATGTCAATGACCAAAACCTTTTCAGTAATAACATTAGATGACCAAAGCACCTTCTTTCCTCTTTCTAAGGCCCAGGAAAGGGCAGAGGAAGAAAAACAGGAGAAGAACAAAAAGACCCAAGTTCCCAGAAAGGAGAAAAGTGGAAAAAGCAGGATAGAGGAATGAATACTACATCTTACTGTTGTCCCCTCCTTTGGTGATACCTGTAATGTCCGCTCTTTGTCCAATCCCATGTCCTCCATGGCCAAGAGGACATCCTCATTCAGGTGGTCCGTCTCTCTTTCATCTTTTAGCTGTTGGCATTCAGCTATTAACTGTAACATAGAAAGAGGCAAGTTGTCAAGCCCCCAACTAGCCATGTCAATATGGCCTATCATATGTAATGATCAAGCTGTTCCATACCTCCTAGCTTAGGATTTTTTTGGCCTCAAAGTCTAATAAGCAAGATAGCCCTGGGTGATCAGCTGTGAGCAGACAAGATCCCCCTATTTTCTGAGCTCATTGGGGTTCCTGGGATGGCCACAATGGTTTAAATAAAGGTATGCTACAGAAGCCATTGAACTGAACATGCTAAGAGGAAGGAGATATTCCCGTGGTGAGTGAGCTGCAGAACCGTGGGCTATCCTGTCTCAAAAGCCAAAAACAGACTATAATTTGGGGACAAATGGTAGGTCTCCAACAATTCAGCTGGTTTTACATTTCTTGCTTGCTTCACTTGCTGCACTGGTATTATACAATAGTTTGTTCCCAGTGCCTGCCTTTTCAGGTCATGGCCTGATTACAATCACATGCAAAAGATACTGCAGCAGCTCTAAAAGGAGTTCCCTGAGGCTGTGGTGCCCAACTCACCCTGTCAAAGTTGGGATCCACATCCCCTAGCTTCATCCACTTGTGTCTGCAGATCTGCTCCATCGAGAGGCGCTTGTTCGGGTCTAACACCAGCATGTGGCGGATCAAGTGCTCGCACTCTGCAACAGACAAACAGCCCACCTTCAGTCTCTGGTGAGGGGAGGCTGAGGAACCAGCGGAACTGAGAGACTGGGGCAAGGCCAGTGGGAAGACTATCTCGAGACCCTTGCTTCTAGTTTTGTCTCTCTTGCTCCTTGAACCTACCTCTTTCATGGCTTACTCCAGAAGGAGCTGGGCAAAGGCAGATAGAGATGGAGAAAAGAGAAATTCAGATGCGGTAATCTGGTTAATGCCTTCACTAAAGTCTGACGAAAAACAGTCTGAGGATAATCCATGGATTTCTTTTATTTACACTATGCATGGCCCCATTTAACACAATTAATGAAGGGCAGAAAGTTGTTTAAAGAAATCCAGTATCTCACAAGGTTCTCAAAATATTCAGTTCTGTCCCATGTGTATTATTATGTGACTATTAATGCTTTTGGCTTAAGTGTGCAATAGCTCTCTTCAAAACTCAGGGAATTTGAAATTTCTGATGGCACAAGGTGGGTGGGCAGAGAGACACAGGTGCAGGTAGCTACCTATCTACCACACACTGGGATTCAGCTAGCCTTATTTATCATTTTCACAATGTTACTGAAACATTCGCAGGTGCATACAAGTGGGCTATGAGCTACAGAGATTCAGATCAACAGATATTTTTCTCTGGGAGCTCATATTACAAACTATATCGCAGAAAGAACAATGGATTCAAAATCAAGAAACCTATATTCTGATATCAAAACCACCCTCTAAGTTTTCTCATCTGTAAATTGCAGGTACTGAGGATGATGTGGGAATAGAAGTTGTGGCGAAGGTGGTGATGATGCTGATGACAAAACTGCAGGATTAACACATTATTCCCATTTTAGAAATGATAGAATTTGGGCACAGAGAAGTTAAGATACTTTTCCAGGGCCACATGATTATTAAGTCAGATTTTAAACCAGACAGCCTGCCTCTTCCCCTGGTGCTCTTAACCACAGTGCTATACCGCCTTTACACTGCAGAGTTGTTACGGCTGTTAGGGGCCCAGCCGCACAGCAGGAGGTGAGCAGCAGGGGAGTGAGCGGAGCTTCGTCTGTATTTACGACCACTCCGCACCTCTCCATCCCCGCCTGAGCTCCGCCCCCTGCCAGATCAGCAGGGGCATTAGAGTCTCACAGGAGCGTGACCCCTACTATAAACTGTGCATGCAAGGGATCTCGGTTTCGCACTTCTTATGAGACTCTGTTGCCTGATGATCTGAGGTGGAGCTGAGGCGGTGATGCTAGTGCTGGGGAGCGGGTGCAAATACAGATTGTCATTAGTAGAGAGGTTTGACTGCACAATAAATGTAGTGAGCTTGAATCATCCTGAAACCACCCCCACCATGGAAAACCTGTCTTCCATGAAAATGGTCCCCAGTGCATTATGGGAATTTAAATCCCTGAACCAATAATTCAACATCTTTACCCAAGCCACCATCATCTCTCACTTAGAGTACCGTAAAAGTCTCCCAAATGGTCTTCTGCTTCATTCTTATTCTATTACAATCTACCCTCCATACAGAAACAAAAGGGATTTTTCCAAAGCTTAAATCTGGGCATCTCACCACCCTGCCTACAATTCTTAATCTCTTCCCATAGCTCAGAACAAAATCCAAAATCCTGGCCTTTTTCTGTCTTTGTACATGCTTAACCCACTCCCACTTAATGGCCTTTACACTTGCTCCTTCCTTTAGCTGGAATGGCCACTTCTCAGAGCTTCACATGGCAAGCTCCTCCTCATCATTCAGGTAAGAACTTACATGTATCTTCCTCAGAAAGCTCTTCCCTGACCACCTACTGTAAGAAGGCCTCCAGTCACTCTATTACGTAACACAGTTTTCTTCACACTAATGATTTCTTAGTGAAACCATCCTGTTATATATTTTACTTCTTTATTGTCTAACTCCCCACCATAATGGAAGGCTCATGTCTCTCCTACTGCTGTAGCCAGTGTCAAATCTCTAATACATGAAATAGTTATTACACCTAACCATTTAGGAGCTGCATAAATATCTACTGAGTTTATAAATATTTGTTGAATATTTATTCTAACCAAATGAGATTGTATTTGTGAAAATGCTTTTTAAAATATAAAATTCTCTATAATTTAAAAACTTTTCTGTTTCTATTTCATTACAACTGTCCTGAAAACAAAACTGGCCAGTGAAAATAACAATAATTTATTAATTTTAAAATACTTTCTTTATACCAGGCGCTGTACTTACCAACTTTATTTCATTGAATCTTTACAACAACCTTAAATTAGATACTATTATTAGTCCTACTTATAAATCAAAAAGAAACAAGGTTTTGAAAAGTTAAATAATGTACCCAGCATCATAAAGTAATGGCAAAATTGGGACTTCTAAGTGTGCTCTTGACTACCCCGTTATACATCTTCATGTGGATTTAAATCCTGTTTGGTCTATTTTTCCAGGATGTATTCAACTCTGACATTTCTACATCATTTGGCGAACAGCATTCTTGATTACTGTCTTGAAACAAATATAAGGGTAATTAAAATAAATTACTCTAAGCCAGGCGTGGTGGCTCGCGCCCGTGATCCCAGCACGGAGCTCGCGCCCGTCATCCCAGCACGGGGCCCGCGCCCGTGATCCCAGCACGGGGCCCGCGCCCGTCATCCCAGCACGGGGCCCGCGCCCGTCATCCCAGCACGGGGCCCGCGCCCGTCATCCCAGCACGGGGCCCGCGCCCGTCATCCCAGCACGGGGCCCGCGCCCGTCATCCCAGCACGGGGCTCGCGCCCGTCATCCCAGCACGGGGCTCGCGCCCGGGATCCCAGCACCGGCGGCTCGCGCCCGTCATCCCAGCACCGGCGGCTCGTGCTCGTCATCCCAGCACGGGGCTCGCGCCCGGGATCCCAGCACGGGGCTCGCGCCCGTCATCCCAGCACGGGGCTCGCGCCCGTCATCCCAGCACGGGGCTCG
>VSMD01013936.1:0-43512 GCA_008750895.1 Mirza zaza
TCTTTTTTTGAGACAGAGTCTTACTCTGTTGCCTGGGCTAGAGTGCAATGGCATTGGCCTACCTCACAGCAATCTCAAACTCCTGGGCTCAAGCGATCCTCCTGACTCAGCCTCCAGAGTGGCTGGGACTACAGGCATGGGCCACCAGGTCTGACTAATTTTTTCTATATATATTTTTAGTTGCCCAGCTAATTTCTATTTTTTTAGTAGACACAGGGTCTTGCTCTTGGTCAGGCTAGTCTCGAACTCCTGAATTCAAACGATGTGCCTGCCTTGGCCTCCCAGAGTGCTAGGATTACAGGTGTGAACCACCACGCCCGGCCTATTTTAAAATTTAAACGTGTAACAAGTAGGAAGACCAGCCGGGCGTGGTGGCTCACGCCTGTAATCCTAGCACTCTGGGAGGCCGAGGCGGGCAGATTGCTCGAGGCCAGGAGTTCAAAACCAGTCTGAGCAAGAGCGAGACCCTGTCTCTACTATAAATAGAAAGAAATTAATTGGACAGCTAAAAACATATAGAAAAAACTAGCCAGGCATGGTGGCGCATGCCTGTAGTCCCAGCCACTCGGAAGGCTAAGGCAGTAGGATCGCTTGAGCCTAGAAGTTTGAGGTTGCTGTGAGCCAGGCTGACACCACAGCACTCACTCTAGCCTGGGCAACAAAGCGAGACTCTGTCTCAAAACAAAAACAAAAAACAAGTAGGAAAACTGTTCATGACACATAGCATGCTATAGAATACTCCTTTAATGAAGAAAACTTGAGTTGCAAGAGTAGAATGTTTTAAAACTTTGATTTACTTAAAATTGCTAATGCTTATTTCATACATTGCATGTTTATATTTTAAGAAATAACATGCCACATTTGAATGCTGTTTTAGTCGTCAAATAGTCTCCTATATATATTATTTCATCTTTACTGTAACTCCAAAGAGATGAGGCAACTGCAGCATGGAGACCCAATTTCACCTGAAAAGGCATAAAGCCAAGATGCCACACAGGCTGACTTCTTGTGCAGGCCTCTTTCTCATTCCGTTTTTAAAACTCTCTTTGCTATTATATTTAGTTTTCTTTAGATTTTACAAACATTTGAAGCTATGCTATCAGAAACCCTGGAAACATGTCTAAGGTCTTCAGATTAGAGAACTTTAAATACCTAAGGATCCAGCAATTGCATTTTAATTGCGTACTTAAAACAGCAGTTGTCTTCACACTGAAAACTGTGTTAAGGAAGAGAGTGATCGACTAAATCTTGTTGTTGGCTCCAACGGGGTTATTATCCTGAAATTGTTTTATTGTGGTAAAATAAACATAAAATTTACCATTTTTAGGTCTACAATTCTGTGGCATTAAGTACATTCCCATTGTTGTGCAACCATCATCAGCTATCTCCAGAATTAAACACCAAATCCCCATTTCTCCCACCCCTGGCAACCAACATTCTACTCTCTGGCTCTAGGAATTTAACTACTCTAGGAAATTCATGAATGTAATCATACAGTATTTGTCCTTTTGTTTCTGGCTTATTTCATTTAGCATAGCATCTTCCAGGTCCATCCATGTTGTGGCATGTATCAATTTCCTTCCTTTTTAAGGCTGAATAATATCCTAACGTGTGTATATACATTTTATTTATCCATTCATCCATCAGTGGGTACTTGGGTTGCTTTTACCTTTTGGCTATTGTGAAAAAATACTACTATAAACATGGGAGTACAAACATCTGTCCAAGTCCCTTCTTTCAGGTATATACCCAGAAGTGGAATTGCTGGATCATACGGTGTTTCTGTGTTTCCTTCTATTCTTCCTATTCTCACATACCTAAACTGAAGAATGCAATGAATACACCAACCATACACTGTGTGTTTTAAGCAGGGCAGTGGAAAAATTCCCATCAGATTTCTCTTGCATCATTTCTCATTGAACCTGTTGGAACATCTTACACCTAAGAACTTCCTTGCAGACGCCAAAGACCTGCAGGCCTAGGCCAGCTTCCGGAGCTCCTGCTGCAGACTGAGCCTCAGCTCTCCCGTTTACAGGAAATGGACCAAGCACGGCTCCAGCTGCAGTACAGGGGTGATTCCATACTGTGCCCAACACTCGGCTCTGCAACACCCCACAGGCTTGGTTGTAGATTCTGAGGGCAATGCCGGGTAAGGATGAAACACAGTGAATTTTTATAAAACTACTAACGGGGAAAACAGGAAGATCGGGGAAAGTGGTGAAATCCTCACCCAGGCCAACGGTTGCACAACACAGTACTCCTTGAAGCCTTTTTTTTCCCACCTGTTAAAACACTAAAAACTAGGAGTGTTTCAAATTACTTGAGGATTCACCAATCCCAGAACTTTCCCTTCTTGGTTCTTCCAAGGTTTCTGTCAGAAATTCTTTTTCTGTTTTAAGAAAAAAAAACTCCAAGGAATTTCAAGAGTGGCAGAGCCATCCCTCTCTGTAACTAATCAGAAACATAGCCTAGCTTAGAGAAATTTTGAATCTATGTACAACCCAGCACACATGATTATACCAGGTTGTACCGTGGTCAATGAGTCTGGGAAACAACAGTTCAGAGCCAAGCAGGTGCGGCTCAAAGGGTTACTATGAGGAGTAGCTCCCCTCTAGAAGGAGGACGAGAGAGAATGCAAGTTAATGGGAACTGTGTGAACCCACAAAGGGTAACCAGGTAACCAGGATTGTCTAAGGACCAGTACAATGAAGGACAAAACTAAACCAAACCTGTGTGGGGACTACTCCCTTCCAGCTCCCTTTCCTCCCCATTCTGTCCCAGTGGAGGACTTGATAATACAACTGGCCCATGTCCAAGACATTGAGTGGGTGGTACTGACTTTAAGTCCAATGCATGTTAAAAGGACATATACATGGTTTTCTCTCCTGACCCCTTGTCTCCCTGTGGTAGGCAGGTTCAAACAGGGCCTGGCCTTAGCAGCACTCTCTGTTCTCTTTGCCCAAGCATATGGATCATTTGGGTTCCTACACCGGTCAGCCATCCACAGGTGGTAAGGTTCTCAGATATGGATGTGAGCCTGGGAAGAGGTAACACGCCTCTGGGTAGGCTTTGAGCCTAAAAATACATATCACATGAAATTACCTGGGCCTTGCAGTGGACTGTGATCTAACACACAATAAAGTCACGCACTTGGATTATTATTTTTGAGACAGGGTCTCACTCTGTTGCCTAGACTGGAGTGCAGTGGTGTCATCATAGCTCTCTGCCTCTCTGCAACCTCAAACTCCTGCGCTCTGGCAATCCTTGTGCCTCAGCTTCCCAAGTAGCTGTGACTACACGCACATGACACCATGCCCAGCTAATTTTTGTCTATTTTTTGTGGAGACAGGCTCTCACTATGTTGCCTAGGCTGGTCTTGAACTCCTGACCTCAAGCAATCCTCCCGCCTTAGCCTCCCAGAGTGCTAGGATTACAGGTGTGAGCCAGCACACCTGGCTCACTTTGATTCTTGTTTGCCATTGTTCCATGTGTACAGGAGTGCAGAGGGAACAGGGATAACTGGCAGAGGGGAAGTGGGAAATCCTGGTTTCTCTAATAACCCCACCCTCCACCCCCAACAGTACTCTCTAGAGTAAGATGGAGGTTGAATATACATGCTCTGTTAAATTTCCTAACCTTTCAGCTGGCTTGGTATTTACAGCTTTGTATCCCTGACATGGATTTGTGTCAGATAGCATTCCAGAGTAGTCCCTACTCAACAGAAATAAAATAATCTACATTTTATTTTCAAGTAAAGGTGATAGCAGCAGCAATAACATGAGCATCCAATAAATATTTTTTGAATTAGGCTAGATTCTAAAGATCCTGAAAGAAACATACCATGTCACTACTCCTTAAATGCAAAGATTTACTTTTATTCACACAATAATATCAATATTGTTTAGCATGCAGGGCTTTTTTTCCTTTTCTGTTTAAGGTGAATTTAATTTTGAACATCTAACAGTGCAGTGACAAGTGCCAAGCTGTTCTCATCAGGATACCTTTCATATTTACAAAAATGCTACAGATTTCTCTGAATAACACTCCAGAAATACTAATTCATGCTTAGTACTTATCTGATATTAGCCTTCTAAAGGTTCCAAGGTTCCAAGATCTTAATATATTTTCACTCAGCACTGCCATGCAAACAACTACTCCAGTGTTTTATCCTAAAGTTCCAAAAAGAGAAGGAATAATATGCCCTATGCCCTAGGAGTTACAACACAGACACAGGGTGAGAGGGTTTCGGGGTCCTGGCCACCTGTTCCACATTCCTCTTTTTCCTTCTTGTCTTCCTGGGCACGATGAGACTCCTCAGATGGAAGGCAAGATGGCTGCCATCCTTCAGTTATCACAGTACTGTACCTTTAGAATGGACAGCATCAGCACTGTGATAACTGAGCCAGGGCAGCCTGTCAGTCACTGTGTTGGCCAGTGTCGTCCTTTCCGGTGGTTGCATTACTCCCTCTGAAGGCTGCCCATGAAGTGAAGGACTAAAAGATCCCCTTCTGGTCAGAGACGTGAGGAGGCAGAAGAAAAAGAAGGATCAGAGCCCAGCGAGTGGTGTGGCTGAAATATTAAAAGGCTCAGTTGAATTACAACAGAATGAAAGATGGACACATGATTTATATACATTAATGAGGATGAACAACTGTGTGATGAGGTTTTCACTCCAATCTATCATGCAGTAAGCTTCTCAGCTACATCTCACACCACCTCTCTTCCAGGCACAGATTCGCTGACGGCGCCTCCCTGACCTCAATCATTCATGCAATAAATACACATTGAGAGGCTACTATGTTCCACGACCTCATCTAGATGTTTGGGAAATGAAGATAAATAAGACATGGTCCCTGTCCTCAAAGTGCTCATAATCAAATATGGCAGTAACACTGCCTAGCATTCAAGAATTTTCTAAGTGTTTTTTCTCATCTGGTTTTCACAAGAATCCTTAAGGGTTGGCAACAAATTATTCATTTATTCATTTTTTATTCAAAAAAGGGGTCTGGAACTAGGTTAGGTATTATTACCCCATTTTACAGACAGGGAAAAAAGAAAAATCTGTGAGGTTCAGTGAGTTACCTGAGATCGTATCTCTAAGTTACAGTGAACCCTGGCCCAAATAAACCCAGAGCTTTTTTTTCTTCACTCCATTTAGACTGTCCAACTCTATCAACTGCATATTTACTCTACAAAATGTACACAAACAGAAAGATTTCTGAAAACATCCACTTTTTGCTTAAGAGTTTTAGTTTTCTCAGTAACTCAGATTATGAAGCAGAAACTAGTGGGGTTTTATGCTTTAAGAGGAAATATACAACATTAGCAAAAATGACTTTCATTCCTCTTGCTGAGTGCTAAGAAAGTACTCAAATTGGTGACATTGATGATTTTCCACAATAGTTAATGTCAATTCAACAGTGATAGTGATACAATAATCATCGACAACCTTTGGAATGCCTTTTAAAAAATTAACATATACACATCATTTGCTTTGAAGTTATCTGTACCTTTGAGATGTACCCTGAAGTCATCTCAGGGATGATTCTTACTTTTAATAAAAAGTACAAAAAGATTCTGAAATTGGAACTGAGGCATCAGAAAATCAACTTATTAAAACTATGATTCACTTGGGTTTTTTCCATGTCAGTCACAAGGTCTCAAGTTATTTCAGTATCAGTGGAACTTGACAGATATCTGAAAAATAATTATGTTTTCAATTAGGCATTTGCTCAATTTCAAAGACTCATTATATGTAGATTAGATATTAGCAATGTACTTCAAAGAAGTGAGACAGATGAATCAATTCTTTAGATCAGCAGAAGTCAGAGAATAAGAGTACAAAGTTAGCTCAACAATTAAATATTAACTTTATATATTATGAAAATGACCTTATCTTCAGAAAAGTAATGTCCAATGAAATAATCCACCTACACACAAATTAAAAACAACATTCTCTAAAGTGCAAAAATATCTAAAAGTTAAGGAGATCAACATCTAGGTCTGAGCCAACTGATGTAATACAGAGTTGGAACACGAGAGGGCAATGAAGATTTAAAAAAAAAAAAAACCACACAGTTGGATCCCATAACCTAAGGTTCCTGGAAATAGTTGCGCATTTTCACCCAAATTATAAACATCTGTTACGTGAACAAAGATACTGTGAGTATTTTAAAATAAATTTTAGATAGCTGATCCATCTGTAAAAAGATTACCACCTAACACTTCCTGACCACAAACTCTGTCAGCTTTGGAAAAGATGAATACTTACTTACCCTAAAATACTGAAGGGCTGGGTAAGTATGGTATGAGAACAAATAACCCTGATATACTCAGTAGTTATTAGACTTTTCTTCACCAAAATAAGTACTGGTACAATTAAGTGTCATATGAAATACACAAAGATGAACTAAATGTTTGTAATGTACAAGTTGAAATTCGCCCTCTTAGCCATCACCAAAACTTACACAAATATTTTTGGTACAGTAAGTAAAAGATATTTCCTTTTTAAATTTTTCTTTCTTTTTTCTACCTAAATTAGAAAAAAAACCAGGCATCCATAATAATTAAGAGCAAATTGCTGTTATTCTGGGAATAGTTACTTTAATTAACATTGTTTCAGTCTAATTCTAAACCGGTTAAGGAAGAAAAATATGAGTTTTCAGAACAATATTTTATAAATAATGCTTCAAAAGCTTTATTTGAAGCTTTGCAAATGCTTCAACAATGTAAGTTTTGTTTCTTCTTGGAAATTACTGTTCATAAATGTACATTTTTGAAAAACTGAATCTATCAGAAATAATTCGTTTTCGATATATTTTTCTTCTAAGAATTGAACTGTTTAAATTTAAAAACAAGTAACTACAAGTTCTCGTGCTACAGTAAGAAAGTACACTGCATAGTAAGAGAGGAAGAGAGAAAATAGTGTTGCTTTCCTCCAGAGGTCAAAATGATTTTAAACTAGTTATTCTACATTAAAAATGACACAACTAAGAACAATTCCTTCATATGCATATACCAAATACTAATATGTAAATCATCTAGAAAATTAGGTACTTAGGGAAAATTACTATACCAAAGAACTTGCTTTTAAATAATGTGGAGCACAAATGTACACATGAAAAGCATATCACATTCCTCATCTATAAAATGAAAATGACTTTAAACCTTTTATTTAAATACTGGATTATATATTAAATAATTGGAGGTACTAGAAAAATATTGTTGGCAATGCAAATATTTGAAAATATTTTTTTTTTTTTTTTTTTATTGAGACAGAGTCTCGATTTGTTGCCCAGGCTAGAGTGAGTGCCGTGGTGTCAGCCTAGCTCACAGCAACCTCAATCTCCTGGGCTCAAGCAATCCTGCTGCCTCAGCCTCCCGAGTAGCTGGGACTACAGGCATGCACCACCATGCCCGGCTAATTTTTTCTATGTTAGTTGGCCAATTAATTTCTTTCTATTTATAGTAGAGATGGCATCTCACTCTTGCTCAGGCTGGTTTCGAACTCCTGGCCTCGAGCAATCCACCCGCCTCGGCCTCCCAGAGTGCTAGGATTACAGGCGTGAGCCACCTCAACCTGCCCAAATATTTGAAAATATCTTTAAACTATAGTTTATTTAAATCCACTGGTCTTTTAACAAAAGTGTGATTCCTCCCAACTTGAAAATCATAATCCAACTAACATTATAAAATGTGCAAATCTGACCACACTGTGATATTATAAACATGTAAACAAAAGATGCTCAACTGTCAACTGCTGCTTTGTCAGAAGTACACAGAATATATACTTGCATTTTATTGCAAAGCTTTGCTACATTGAGTTATAATTTTTACTTATTTTTTTTTGAGACAGAGTCTTGCTGTGTATCACCCTGAGTAGAGTGCTGTGGCATCAGCCTAGCTCACAGCAACCTCAAACTCCTGGGCTCAAGCAATCCTCCTGCATTAGCCTCCTGAGTAGCTGGGACTACAGGTATGCACCACCACACCTGGCTAATTTTTTTTATTTTTAGTTGTCTGGCTAACTTCTTTTTACTTTTGGTAGAGACGGGTCTCAAACTCCTGACCTCAAGCGATCCTCCTGCCTTGGCCTCCCAGAGTGCTAAAATTACAGGTGTGAGCCATCACATCTGGCCCTACGTTGGTTGAGTTTTTAAAAACCAACTTGTGCCGAAGATTTGTGCAAAACCTGGAGTAAGGGAGTTACAGATTTTCTTCTCTTTGAAAGAGAAGAAGAAAGAAGTGGAGAAAGAAGTTGGCTAAAAATACAAGGAAAATCCAAGGACCACGGCCCTATACAAAATCAGCCCTGATTCTCACATAGAAGCATAATAGAATAATTATAGAGGCAGCATCATCATTTTACCTACTTCAAGCACTGGCCCCTAAATAATCTCACACTACATAACCTTAGTGGGTCCACATGCAGAGGGAAAGAAATCTACAGTAGAAGACACGCAGACAGTAACACAAAGAGAGGAACCAGCTTTCTCTCTCATGCTGACTGGGATTTTAGTCCAAAAAGCCCCCAGGAGACTAAAAATGTACAAATGAATGGACTGGCCCACATATTCTATTATATGGGTCCTTCCGCTTCATATGTGAACTCAGCATACATATTTTTAGTCTAACTGTCTACTCCACAGTTAATTTATCTTCTGATTTTGCTCCAGATCACATTTCACACACTGCTCCCCACCCCCTGCCAATTTTAGATTCTATAGTTTGCTAACAATTCAGTTTGATACACTAGCTAACTTCAAAATGATCCACCCTTGACTATCTTCTAAAAACCCTCACAGTCTCCAACTAATGTATGATTTCCTCATTACTACAGCACTGCCATTTAAAAATACTGGGTCTTAAATTTTCAAATTCCCTTAATGGAAGCTAAAGGGGCTACACCAAAGACTTGTACTGACCTCCATTCTAGAGCCTTGGGTTGTTCCAGAAACACAGTTACACTCCATTTTTCTACAGAGTCCACCATTCTTGAAGCTTCTATTTCTACATTTGTAAAGTGAACACATTTCTACTTTAACATACACTATGTTGGTACCGCACTCATTAAGTGCTGAATCGTACACTGGAATTTAAGTTTGGACTGTTTATGTTTTATTTCCTCAAGTCAACAGTATACTCTTCCTAAAGTCAGAAACTCTTTTGTGTCCCTTCACAACACTTTTACTTCCACAAAATTCAAGCTCAACAAATATATGATTAATTGATGACCTCTTCATTTCTCTGGGAGCAACAAAAATACATGTTTCATTCCAGTTTCTGTCTCTATGGTCTTAGGTAAGGTTTTGGACAGTCTGTCATCTATAAAAAGAAGAGATAGTACTAAATGGCCCCTAAATCCCTTCCAGAGCCATTTCTGAATCTCATTAGACAAAACCCCAAAGACAGCACTATCTCTATTTATGTCAGCATTGTACTTTTTTTTGGACGAAAAGAGTCAGCAACCTTGTGGGCCCAATTACTACTGGTAAAACCCTGATGTGGGGGGCAGAAAGTAGATGAAGGAAAGAAAAAAGAGAAAATAAGCAGAGAGGAGTGACAGATGAGTGGAATCATTAAAATGCCACCAGGTGTCACAATTGTTACTGTGCCATACATTGTTTTCTCATATATTTTGCTATGCCCGAGAGCCTTTTACAAAAGCAACAATAGCCAGGTATGTGGGTTACCCAAATTTTCCCATGACATCCCTGCTAGCCCTTTTAGAATCCTGGACTTTTATATTAATCTCCCTGAGTAGGATATGGCTTCTACATAGAAATGTGCTAAGCAGTCACTATGAAGTCTCACATACTGTAATAGCAATACAATAATACTCCTAGGGTCCCTAAGTCTTCACATGGAACATGGCACTGGAAAGTAATGGTTGACAAACTCGAAAAAAGAGTATTTCATGCAGCCATATCTTCTGAAATTAATCCATGGACAAAAAAAAGCAATGGAGACCTGAGCTGTCCAGTAGAAGTATAATGAGAGCTATATATATAATTTTAAATTCTCTAGTAGCCACATTTAAAAATAAACAGGTGAAATTATTTTAACAGTATATTTTTATTTAACTCAATATATCTAAAATACTGTCATTTGAACAGATAATGAATATATAAATTATTAATGAGCTATTTTTTTGGTACTAAACCTTTGAAAGTCAGAACTATTTTATACTTAAAACACATCCCAATTTAAACCTTAAATTTTTATCAGAAATACTTAATCTGTACTTATATTTCAAAAAACTTGCAGTTTAAAAAGTAGATGTATAGGCCCAAGTATGTTTCCAAACATACTGAAGTATTCCAATAATGGAATCAAGTATCAATTTCAAAAATTAAATAAAAAGTTCAGCTCATCACCCTTGCCATATTTTCAGTGGCTGATAATCACATGTGGCTAGTGGCTACCCTGTTAGTGCAGGTACAGACAATCCTGTCTCTCTCACCTGGATTCTTTTAAACCTGAACTAGAGCAAAAGACATTACCTCATCAACCTGCGGGTCCTTTGACAGCACCCACCAGGTGCTCAACTTATGCCAAGTATTTTCTGCCCCATTTCTAATCCTTACACTGCCAATAGTCCAGTGATGATCATTTATTACACAGCCCTTCCCAAGACTGAATTAACTCTTTTAGCTCAGAGAGAATGTGCATTTCAATTCAGGGACAGAATGGAGACACTGAGATTCAAAGATATGGAGTTAATTTCTAAGGTAAAAGTGGAAAATCCTGACACTGTTACTTCTTTGTCTAGGATATTAGTCACCCTGCAAAAATTACAATCGTTGTTTATAATGAGCCTCTCAACTTACATACTCACAGCAGCTGTCACTGCATCCTCAGATTCTCTGCCTTCCCCAAGTGCTCCCTCCTAGTTCTCCCAACAACCTTCTGTATCTATAGCCACTCCATAGAGCACATTCCAGACGCCCCTCTTTAATTCATTCTGATAAGTGCTTGTTATTGCTGACATACCAAAACATATGAATAATTCAATAAATGAATCTCAAACCATCCTATTAATCATTCATTGGTCCAGGTACCCAAGTCTACTATGACAAAAGCTTTTTCTGAAATACACGTAAAGTATCCCCCCATCCTTCCCCAAAAGAATCAATCTTTTGCTGTTTTCTCACTCCCTATGTCAAAGTTCACTGTGTCCTTCCTACAGCTGATTTTAATGTTTATCTTTTAAAGGAGCTGGATTCCTAAGGTAGTTCTATTTTGAGCCTTCTTCCTGTTCCGAAGCTAAAGTTGGAAGGGCTTAGGTGGTGATGTCATGAAGGGAGACTTAGCTTCTACAGAAGGGTCTCCTCTGGCAACTACGGGGATGCTCAAATGGGGGAAATGAGAGTGTCGCCTTTGATCTCGTTCCCCTCCTTCCTTTTAGAGCGCCAGCTATTCATTAGCTAGCAAGAAAACAAGTTCGAATAAGCATGCAAACATATTTACATACTTTACATGCTCAACATCTCATAAATGAAAAGCCTGGGAAGAAGGAAAAAACCTCACTCTAGGAAGGGGGATGACAATCTCTTTCTTCACCCCTCTCCGCAAATATCTATCAAAGGACCCGGGGGGAAAAAGGGTAGGAGGGACAGCTACTAAGAAGAATAAAGGGATTATATACCTAGGAGGCTTGAAAAGGGAAATGCTGTTGGGATATTCAGGGCAGAAGGAGACCCTTGGGTCCCTTCTTTTCGACAGTTTTCTCCTCCCTTTTGGAATGGTTAGACGTGGGGCAGGGTGTGCCGTCTGCTTGGGAGGCGTGTTTGGCTCTGGAAAACCCAGAGGGGCCAGGGTGGGGCCCGGGGAAGGAAAGCCAGAGACGGACTGCTTAGGCCTAGTTCTGGGCTAAGATTAAGGGAAGAATAAAAGGGGCTGTGGGAGGAGAGCAGATTCGATTACAAGATCCAGTGGAGAATAAAAAACAGCACACTGGGCCGAAGGGAGTCACCTCTCTTCCTCTTAACATACGCTCCGCAGTTACTTGCTGGTTAGTGGGGTGCAGGTCCAGAGGGAAGAGAAAATCCCAACACATCTGCAGACCACAACTTGCGGGGGGTGGGGGGATAGACGTGCAAATGCAATCAGCAGGTGAAAGACGCACTTTTTGGCCAAATCCGGGACGGGGCGGGTGGGGAGTGGGGGGCCTTGGCAAAGAGTCCGGGAGAGCAGGGGATTCCCTGGTTTCTCAGCTCACCTCTCCTCCAAAGCAGGAATAAGCACAGGTGTGGTCTTTCTCCAGGTCGGCGGCAGCTGGCGTGCGGGTAGCCGAGTGAGGGGTAGTAGAGTGAGGAAAAGGATTCCTCGCCCGGGACGGCAGGAGAAGCCCCGGGGTCAGCTCCGGCTCCTAGCCGCAGGTCTCTGCCAAGTCCCCTCCCCCCTCCTGAAAACCGACCTGGACCAGAATAAATTACGGCAACGCACCCCCCTCCCCAATAATGTTTCTAATAAAAGAAACAGACTCTCATGCCTCCATCAAAAGCCGCGAGCTCCAGTTGACGGAAATAAACAGGTGAGCCCGGAGAGAAGCGGGAAGACTGGGAATGGGAGAACGAAGGGGGGAGGCGTTCCCGAACGCGCAGAGAAATCGAGGCTTCCCCGCCCTCTCCCCACACCCCCTCCTCTCCGGCCGCGGAGAATCTGCGTGGCAGGGTGCGCGCTGAAAATGCCACTCTGACAGACCCTTCCTCTCCCCGCCCCGCGCCCGTTCTCCCTCCTACCCGGGCTCCAGAGTCCCGGCCTCGTGGTAGCGCCGGTCCGGGCGCCGCGCGGGACTCGCCCTCACCCCTGACCGCCGCCGCCGCCGCCGCGGGGACTCCGGTCTTCCTCTCGCCTCCCTCCCTCCTCCTCTTCCTCCTCCCCAACGCAGACTCCTCCCGCCGGATCCTTCATGTAAACAACATCCAGGCTCTATTTACAGTCGCCGCCGGACGGCGAGGGACCCACGCCAGCACCCTGGAAGAAGGCGGGGGTGGGGGAAAACCGAGTGCGCAACATTTACACACGTACCCCGCCCCTCCGCGCCGCTCCCCCTCCAGGGGCCGAAGTGGGGCGCCCGGGGCCGCCCGCGCCCTCTGCCAACCTGTGCGGTCCCCGACACTCCGGCAAGGGCCACAGCCAAACCGCAGAAATGCCCACAGGCGAGGTCGTCCTCCCCACCCCACAGCGAAAACACACACACACCCTAACAACAACAAACCCAGCCCAGCAACACCCTCGGAGTCCGTCCGGGAGCGCGGGGCCCCAGGCCCGCCCGCGCCGCCGCCCCCGCGCCCCGCCGCCTACCCCGAGGTGGCGAACTGCGCGCGATCCCCGCAGGCGGGGGCGGCGGGCGCCCAGCGCCGGGCAGTGGCGCGCCCTCGGCCCGCCGCCGCCCGGTCCGCCCTGGGCCCGCCCCCGGCCCCCCGCCCCCCGCGCGGGTGCCGAGCGGGCCGGGCCCCGCGGCTGCGTGAGCGAGTGCGCGCGCCGCGGCCAGCGCCGCCGGAACGGCTCGCTTCGCCCCCGCGGCTTCCCGCGCCCCCCGCCCGGCCCGGCGCGCCGTGAGACCGGGCCGCGAGCGCAGCGGCCGGAGCCCACCGCGGCGCACGGGCGCGCGCTCCGACGTCGGCACTCAGCCGCGCCGAGCCCCGCGCCGCCGCACGCCTCCCGCCTCCCGCGCGCACCCCGCCGCCCCCGCGCCCGGCCGCCGCCCCCACACCCACCTGCGCCCCCGGGGGTCCCGGGCCCCCCTTCCTTTGTTCTTCCCGCTATTTGCATGAGGATTATCTAATGACGCAGCAAGGCTCGCCACAACGTGACCGTCGCCATTTTTCTGTTTTTATTCTATCTCTGCCATGTGATGGATTGGGGGGGAGAGGTTTGGAAAGGGAGACAGGATTAAAAAAAAAAAAAAAAAAACTTCCGGGTCTCATGACCGGGAAGGGAGAAAAACAAAAGGGAGACGAGACACAACTCCGGGGGAAGGATGTGTGTGCGTGCGTGTGTGCGCGCCTCCCCTCGCGGCCGGGAGAAGGCAGGCTCGGGCGGCTGACGGGCAGTGTCCGCCCACCCGGGGGAGCCCGGTGACCCGGAGGGCACAGTTCGCGCCCTCCCGCTCCGGCAGTCGCCCGTCCCGGCCCCGCACACGCCGCGGAAGCTCCGAGGAGCCGGCAGCCTGGTTCCTGCCTCAGGCTGCCTTCGCTGGCCCGTCCGCCCGGAGCTCGCGGTCGCTCCCAGGCGGCTGTAGGGTTATGTTATGTTCGGAGTAGTCTCGTCATTGCCATATGGGGGGAAATAATAGAGTTTTAAGGGCCGCCCTATTTCCTAAGTTTTAAAATAGTTTGTTGTCATAAACAACCACCGCGTGACAACACCCGGCAGAATCTAATATACTGGGTTGGAATCCTTCCCCCGTCCCCTTTTCTCGCTCTTCCCAAAGAGGGACACACCCTTGTGGTGTGTCCAATTGGGGTTTGTTTTCTGAGGACGGACGATTCATCGCGGATTAATTTATTTAGGAAGAAATTGTAAGTAAGTGGTTGTTCAGGGTCGGGGAGGGCTGTTTCACAACACAGTTGCACGGAGCAAGGTGGATTCGTGTTACACGGATCTCATTTACATTCAGAAGGCGTGATAGACGTTTCATTCTCTCCCAAGTTAACGGTTGCTGGGGGGAAAAAAAACACCCTGAAATATTTAGGAACTGAGCCACGTTTTCCAGTGAGAGAGAAAATTTTGTACTTTTGTTTACTACTGTATTTCTCTGAGGCACTTTCACTTTTGTTTCCCTTGAGTTTCCTTTCTGGTTTTTTGCTCTGTTTCGTAATTCAGAGCAGAAATGGACGTTAGAGCTGACTAGGGTCATCTCTTCACAGGTGAGGAAACTGAGGCCCTGAGCAGTGATGCGAGTTGCTATAGGTCACAAATTTAATTAGAGTCTAGTTTGGACTGGGCACTACTCACCTTCCATTTCTCTTAGGGGGGTTGAGGTAGAGGGTAGGGGTGAAGGATGGGCATGGAGGAGGTAGTCGCTTCGTGACGTATGGCAGTAATTCTACTTTGTAACATTCGTATACTAGCAGGTAAAGATAGACGGAGAACACTTACCAAGTCAGTCCCTTCTTAGGACTGGCGTGAGTCTGTTTCATTAAAACCCTCTTCCTTGCGATTTGACTCAAATATACGTGTCAATTCAGATTTGGTTTCACCTTTCCCTGGGAGAGTTTCTCATGGCACGTGACTACATGATAGTTGTGAAGTGTTTTTATGAGCTTCGCAGAGTTGACCACTCCCCGCTTTGTTCACCCGCTGTGTGGTCTTTATATTTATTTCATGGTGACTTTCACACTTCAGCATACAGAACAGTTGCTGCATCTCCCTCTACTAGAGTGCCAGGGCCCTGTCATGTGCATTTTATATCTCCCGTTTAGCACTATGCCTGGCAATGAATGGGCAAATGAAGGGCTGAAGAGGATCTTTTCCATAATTCCATCAGGACTGCCTCTAGGAAATTCCTTGCGTGTTTCCGGTGAAGGTGGAACACTAAGAGTTGTTTCCTGATTCGTACACCTTTGCAGACCATTTTTGGCAGGCTTCTTTAGTTACAGAGCCAGGCAAAACATATTTTGCTTTCTCATTTTTTTTTTAACCAACTGCTTTTTTCCCCCTCGTTTTACCATCGTTGGTTCCTCTTCTTTAAAATTTTGCTTTCATAGACTCCAAAAGTTTGGTTTAATTTAAGCTGTGACTTAATCCTGCTCAGCCTGGAAGCAAATCATCACCGGGAGCATTCTTACCAAGACCGATTCTTACTGGGATATAGTGAACTAGCTGAGAAGGCTGACAGTTGAGAAGGCTAAAGGAGGACTGCTGAAAATATGTTAGCATCAGCACAAAAAGTGTACATTTACCAAAAAACCCCCAGGGAATAACTGATGTATCTACATAATTATATTTACAGCTCAGATTAAAGATCTGGATTGTCACAGATGAGTTCTTACACATCTGGATGGGTAAGGTTTCATTACATATTTGAACATGGACTACATGGATTCCTTTGGAAGAGGCAAATGAAGTTGATATGACTGATTGTAACATCTGAAACCTATATGTTTCATCCCAGATAACAATAGTATGATAATTTAAGTGTAAAGCCAGGTGCGATGGCTCATGCCTGAAATCCTAGCACTCTGGGAGGCCAAGGCAGGATTGCTTGAGCTCAGAAGTTCAAGAGGAGCCTGAGCAAGAGGGAGACCCCATCTCTACTAAAAATAGAAAACTTAGCCAGGTGTTGTGTTGCATGCCTGTAGTCCCAGCTACTCCGGAGGCCAAGGCAGGAGGATTGCTTGAGCCCAGCAGTTTGAGGTTGCAAGGAACTATGATGATGCTACTGCACTCTACCTGGGGTGGCAGACCAAGACTCTATCTCAAAAAAATAAAATAATTTAATTATAACATTATCAATTTCCAGAAAGATGGAGAGGAAGCCTAATTATATATGTAAAGTCATTTGTTCTCTTAAATACAAAACTGAACAGAGAAAGAAAGAGCATAGCCCAAAAGATATACTTATAGGAAATATCTCGTTATCTCATCTTCTACACCGTGCACTCAAGTCATTTTAGAAAAGATCAAACTTTAGTCCAACTCTTATAGGTACTCCAACAATCTTCTTTCTCTCTCCAATACATACTTGAAAAATTACAATTATTGGTGTCATGATGAGAGCAGGCTTTAAAGTCGGGTAATAATCTGAGCTCTACCAATCTGTTAAGTTTCATTATCCTGGGAAAGTTACTTATCATTGCGATTCTCAGTTTCTTTAACCATACGATGAGTATAATAACACCTAGCTCAAAGAAAAGTTTTTAGGATTGAAATTTAGTCAAAATTTAATAAAATAATGTAAAGCACCTACCTAGCATGATACTTGGAACATAATCTTAAATAAAGGTTGGCTATAATAATTTTTAATTGCATTTTAATTTACCCCATGCGCGTCTCAGAATTATGTTTTCCCTTTTGGCTCCCTGCTCTTGAAACTTCAACAGATTTACTGATACTGAAAGTTCGGTGACTGTGAAGATAAATCAGATTAAGTCCAGCCCTCAAGAAGTTCATACTTTAGCCTTGGAAAAGACATAGATACAAGTAATTAGACTAATACTGGTGATTGAAGAAGAAGAGCACTTTGTACCACTTCATGATGATCTACCTGAGACGTATTTAATTAAGATCTAGATTTATTAATATCTACACAATTACAAAGCTTATAGAACAGTTAGGAAAATGCCCCCAAAACCTCACATTTTCACATAAATGAGGAATATTATCTTTTAAACTCCATCTAATCAGTATAATTCCTCAGCTTTTAAAAACAGCTTTCTGGTCTAGTATAAGAGGCAGGCTCTTATTACCTTCACATGAAAAATATGCCAGGTTGTCCTTTGAAGTAATGTTGGAGAAATGTACTTAATAAGAAGCACTCTGGTTGTTAATTAATTAGAGTGCTTTAATCAAGAGCTGTTTTCTGAGAAACTTATTCCCAGCCCTGGGTCAGGTGCTGAAGAAACAAAGATGATGAAGATACAGACTTTGCCCTTAAGGAACTCATAATCTAATAGTGCATCATTCAACAAATGTTTATTGATTACCTACTGAAGATGGAATGGTGAACAAGACATTGAGCTTAGTCTGTTGGGAGATTGATATATACACATCTTTCCAGCTTCCTCAAGAAATATATGATTAACACATAGTTTGGACAAGACAGAATATATATTATATATATATATATATATATATGCACACACATGCACCTATGTATATTCTATCCTTCCCTAGAATTTTTTTGTTCCTTGAAACGAGTAGTTGAAATAATAGTTTGGTGTCTATAGTCCAAGTGAACCTGTGAGTTCTGCTAATGGCAGAATTGTGAAGTGGGTGAAGGGGTGAAGGTATATTCAATTTTCCTCAAGTCTGGGCTATTTAAATAGCTTTCTGGTTTCTCAATTCCTGTCCTTCTGAATTCTGTTTTGTTCTCCCCAGGACTACTACAATGATGATTCTAAAATGCAAACCCGATTATATTATTCCCCTACTTAAAAGCATCCAACGCTCCCCGTTATCTGCCAAGCATGGCACAGGAGACCCTTTGTGATCGTGCTCTGCCAAGCCTTCCAGACTTATCCTCCTTCTCGCTCATGGGAAGGTTTGCCAGATTTAATAAATAAAAATACAGGACACCTAGTTAAATTTAAATTTCAGATAAACCATAACTTTGTTTTGGCATAAATATGTCCAAAATATTGCACAGGACATACTTATACTAAAACATTTTCATCGTTTATGTGAATTCCAAATTTAAGTAGGCATCCTGTATTTTATCTGGCAACCTAACCATGCCAGTCTGATTGATGAACTTTCCATTCCTCACTAGTCTCTTCTTGCCTGTGTAAGTGCATGTCCCTTATCCACATGATATTCTTTGCTATTTCTCCAAAAGCCAGGCTTGGAGTGCTGGAACTTTGCAGGTGTGAGCTTGGCATCCAGTGTGCCTGAGGATGGGCCTTACCATGTGTGTGCCTTGTTTAATATCTGGGCTTTTTCCCCAGGTCCTGTTCATCCTTTTCATTCTCCCTCCTGGAACTGGAGTTTTGCCCTGAACCCCAGTTTACTTGGCTGGAACCTGCATATAGTTTTTCACCCTTGCCAGCTCTCTCCCTGGGGCTGTGGGCAAAATGCTTTCTACCAGCTGCTGGATGGGCTCCTGGATGGATTATTGAAACCTTCCAGACAAGCTACCTTTCTGTCCTGCCTACTACAAAGGATAACAAGAAACTCAAATGAAATCAACTTTGTGAGAGTGGTTTGTAAAGTGTAAAGCCTCTGTTATAGTAACTTAGAGACAAATTTCAAGCTCTTCCTGGCATTGTACATGAAAGCCCTTCTCTAAAGTACCCCGGATTTCTCTTGTTTCTGCTCATGCCTAGTGACATATGATGTGGAAAATTACATGGAAATTTCCCAAATGTTCTTGAATTTTGATCATTCTGCCACACTGGTTATTGCATTATGAGTAGATCTAGACCAGTGGCTTTAATTTAAAAATTTTAATTTTATGAACCAAGACAGACCTCTTCACAACTGAAATCAAAGTCTCACAAATTATGTCTTATCCTGAGTATGTATAATGCACTCTGATATTTTCATTCTATTTCAGTTTTTAAAAATTGGTCAACCCACCAAATCAATTTCATAACCCACTAATGAGTTGTTATTTGCAGTTTGCCAAACACTGATCTGCACTATCCAATGAGATTCCCTATATTAGCCAACTGACCAGGACAATTGTCAGATGTTTACCTCATCTGGTGCTGTCTCCAACAGGAACCATCTTAGCCACTGAAGACCTGAGGCCACCTCACTGAGGTAGGTCACAGTCGTTCCGACTGATAGACCACAGCAAGCAGAGTACTCCAACCAGACTTTCTAAGCTGCCTGAGGATAATATAATTGCTTGCCATTTATAAAAATGTATAGCTGCAAAATTATCACAAACGGCAACTATGTTCATCTTTGAATAGAGGGATATTATTTGGGGGCAGTTCTTTCTCAGACTCTTCAAATTATTTCTGGTTGGGTGAAAGTGACTTTGAGGTATCTAAGGTTTCACATTGCTTTCAGAGACAAGAAAACATAAAAGGAAAGCTCTCTCACTCACTGCCATGATTTTGTTTTACTCTCATTCCCCCTAAATGGATTAGTTTAATATTCAGATTTCATTTTAACAGCCTGCTTTAAGAAGCTGGGCAACAATAGATTCCAGAAAAAATAAAGACAATATATGGAAAAGGAGAATGGTTCAAATGGAGTGGAAAGAAGACAAAATATATAAAGAGTTGTTATGATAAAAGTAGTCAATCGAGTTGCAATAGTTCAGGTTCCCCCGCCCACCTTCCTTTTCTTAGAGCAGTCTCATTCTTTTTTCTTTATGATAGGGTTTTAGGCTTTTTGTTTTGTTTTGTTTTGTTGGCCTTGAAAAGATGAATTTCAGCTTAGTGGTGTCACAAAATCTAGATTGGAGAGAAGTTAAGAGAGAACAGGAGAAGACCAATGAGAGGCAGCTAGTATAGACAACTGTTTGGCTGTTATGGACAAATAAGATGGTAACCAATGAGGGAAGTGGAGTCAAGAGGAGATTTCTGTTTGTTTATGAAATGGTTGAAATGACAGCATGGTTGTATGCTGATAGAAATGATCCATCCACTAAAGGAAAATTAATGATGTAGGACAGAGAGAGAGGGTTTGCTAGCCTTGTGTTCTTGACTTTGTGAGAATCAAGAACAATTTTCTCAGTGAGGAAAGAAGCACAGTCACCAGCTGAGAGCAAGAATGGGGGAGAAGAGAGGAATGGGGTGAAACCCTCCTTTAGCAGAGCAGGAAAGTGAACGGAGGGAAAAATAGAATGCTAGCTGGGAAATAGTAAGGGCCAACTTAAGTTTCTAGTGACAAGTTTGAAGTGAGACCAGACAGTGTGGTGCGCGTGTCTGTGTGTTTGGTGAGTACACAAACAATATAGGTGGAAAGTTGGATTTCACTGGAGTCGTGGTTTTGCCAACCAGCATGGTAGAATTAAAGTGGTCAAGGGAGTTTAGAGAGTGATTATGTCAATGGACCCTAAAATTTAAGCTGGGTAATGATGGAATAGAGGGCTTCAAAAGGCTAGGGCAGGTCAGGTGTGCCTGTAGTCCTAGGACTTTGGAAGGCTGAGGCAGGAGGATCCCTTGAGGCCAGGAGTTTGAGACCAGCTCTGGCAACATAGCAAGACTTTGTCTCTACAAAAAATAAAAATTAAAAATTAAAAGGGCTTGGGCAGCTAAAAAAAAAAAAAAAAACGGTGCCTAAAATGCTCCTCCCTCTAGTCTTTGCATGACTGGCTCCCTCTTGTGGTTCAGTTATTCTCTGATATCAACCTTTTAACTGCAAAGACTTAAGTCGTTTTCTTATTACCCTCTTCTATTTGTCCATCCATCCTTCTATCTATGGTCTGCTTCATACTACTAGAACGTAAGCTCCATGACAGCAAGTACCTTGTCAGTAGTGTTCATTGTTTTGTAGCCACAGCACTTACTTGACACAGTAAAGACAAAAACTATTTGATGGAAGAATGATGAATGACAAGGATGTGATTTTAAGGCTGTCACCATCCTGATCATGCTCTTCTAGATGTTTGTCAGTTTTCTCCTTCTAACCTCCACAAAGAAAAAGAAGATCCTCCTCCAAAATTGAGCTGCTTGCTAAACTATCCACTCCAGGTCTCCTACAAGGCCTTCCAAGGTTGTAGGGAGGAGCCCTTAAGGAGAATATTACTCCAGAGTTACTCTGGAGCCAGGTCTTTCAGAGGTGAGCCAAAGAAGGAGGTGCCGTGAAGACACAATAGCTTTCTGTTTTGTTTTTTTTTTTTAAAAAACATCTTTATGGAGGTTTAATTTATATACCAGAAAATTTACCAATTTTTAATGTGAACTTTGTTGAATTTTAGTAAATTTATACAAATATACAACCATCATCACAGTTAAGTTTTAGAACACTTTCATCAGCACAAAAAGTTCTCTCATGCCTGTTTGTAATCCATCTCTGCTCCCACCCCCAGCCCTAGGCAAGCATTGATCTCTTTGTCTCTACAGTTTTGTCTTTTCTAGACTTTTCATATAAACAAATTCATACAATATGTAGTCTGTTGTGTCTGTTCCTTCCATTTCTTATAACTCTCTTATCACTTCTTGGCCTTTTGGCTAAGATCAAGTGTCTCATTTTTTTATTGTGAATACTATTTTACTGTACAGATGTATATTTTGTTTATTGATTCCTCAGTCAATTGACATTGTTTCTAGTTTTGGGGCTATTATGTATAATACTGCTATGAACATTTATATACAAGTCTCTGTGTAGACATACATTTTTATCTGTCTTGGGTAGATACCTAGGAGTTGAGTTGCTAAGTTAAATGGTAAATGTATGTTTAACTTTTTAAAAAGTGCTGGTTTTCCAAAGTAGTTGCACCAATTTACATTCTCACCAGCAATGTATGAGTTTCTGTATATGCTGGCCAACACTGTCAATCTTTTTTGTTTTAGCCATTCTAGTAGGGGTGTAGTGGTATCTCACTTTGGTTTTAATTTGCATTTTCATGATTACTTATGATAGCATCTTTTCATGTGTTTATTTGCCATTTATATATCTTCTTTGGTGAAGTGATTATTTAAATATCTTGCTCATTTCTTATTGAGTTTTTTTTTGTTTTCTTATAGCTGAATTTTAGAAGTCATTTATATATACTGGTTAAAAGTCCTTTATCAGATATACGTTTTGCAAATATTTTCATTTTCTTAATGGGGTATTTTGAAGAGCAAAAGTTTTAATTTTTATAAAGTCCAATTTGCTGATTCTGCCTTTGATTGTTCATGCTTTTTGTGTCACATGTAAGAAATTTGCCTAATCCAGGGTTACAAAGATTTCGTACTGCATTGTTCAAGTTGTTGTATATGGTATAAGGTAAGGGTTGAGTTTCATCTTTTTGCATGTGGTCATTCAGTTGTTCCAACACCTTCTGTTGAAAGGGCTATCCTTCCCCTATTGAATTACTTGGTACCTTTTTGGAAAATTAATTGATAAAAAATGTGAAGGTCTGCTACTGGACTTTCTATTCTCTTTTGTTTATCTAAATATATATTGTTATATCCTTACAACACTTTCTTAATTATTGTGGTATTGTAGTAAGTTTTAGAATCAGGTAAATTCCCCCAACTTTTTATTTCTTTTTCAAAATTATTTTGCTATTCTAGATTCTTTGCACTTCCATACAAATTTTGTCAACAGCTTCTCAATTTTAAAAAACCTGCTGGAATTTTGATAGGTATTATGTCAAATCTATACATCAATTTCAGGAAATTGCTGTCTTAACAATATTGAATCTTCCCACCCATGGACATTGCATATCTCCCCGTTTGTATAAGTCCTCTTTAATTTCTTTTAGCAATGTTTTGTACAGGTTTGCACTTATCTTGTCAGATTTATTCCTAAGTATTTTGTTCTTTTGATACTATTATTGATTAATTTATTTTCAAATTGTTCATTGATAGTTTCTAGAAATTCAATTGGGTTTTGTATATTAATTTTGTATTCTGTAACCTCATTAAACACACTTACTAGTTCTAATACTTTTTATGTAGATTCTTTGCAGTTTTTTACATACAAGATCATGTTGCCTGAGAATAACAATAGCTTTTAAATTCTTTGCTCACTGTATCTCAGCCAACCCTCTCGCTCCCTCTGTTACCCAACACCATAGCCCAGAAATATCCAAACACTTCTCTTCTAAAAGTAGGGTGTCTTAAATTTCTTCTAAAGATTGGAATGTTCCACTAACTGTAGTGTTGATCTCCAGCTATGGTAGTCTGCTACACACAACTCTTGTACGAAGATAAACATATTACAAGAACCATGTGTTCTTGCACCCAAGATTCTTTTCCCTTTGCCTCTGTGACTTGCCTATATCTTTGTTTCAGTTGTTGACCAACCATCCTATACCCTACTGATGGCTATATTCTTCCTTTTATATAAGTTTTCTGTTTGCAGTAATTTTGTCCTTGCTCTAATCTATTACTTATTTTATAGTTTTACTCTCAGAGGGCACTCTTATTTTTAATTTTCAAGTGACGTATGTGCTTGTATGCATGTGCAAGGGTGGAGGTGGGTGTCTAGTGATTGCACTGTTATCATCCATTACTCAAGTCATGCTGTTAGTTAATTAAACTCTTCACAACTCTTTTACATGTTTCATTATTAATTCATTTGGCCTCCAATTGATCTATCTGTGCAACTGGCTTTTTGCACCTGTTTAAGACTTTGTTTCATTCTCTCACAGTTACATCTTGTTAATTCCAGACCACTGAGATATTATATTTTTGGATCCTGACTTTGCCATCTAACATATTAGTTATCCCAACCAAATTCATTCTTTCTCATATTTGGGGAGTAGATCATAGTCTTTTTTTGGAGGGAAGGTTTCTTCATTTATTTATTTATTTTTATTTTGGCATATTATGGGGGTACAAATTTTAAGGTTTAAAAAAATGCCCTTTCCCCCCGTCCCCCCACAAGTCTGAGTTTCCAGCATGACCATCCCCCAGATGGTGCAGATCTCACTCGTTATGTATGTATATACCCGCCCCCCTCCCCCCCTCCCCCCTGCCCAATACCCTATTACTGTAGTACCTATGTGTCCACTTAGGTGCTGCTCAGTTAATACCAGTTTGCCGGTGAGTATCATAGTCTTTATCCAAGTAAATTTTGGACAGAAACTCATAGCAGGGGCAGATCACTGTGATGTGCCACTGGAGACCTTCCCCTGGTTGCTTTTGATCAGCAATTCACATTCTTTGGGAATGGGTGCTCAGCTAGGTACACACTGACCTATCTGTGCTTCCTTTTCCTCAGCTGTAAAATGAGGATAATAATACTACCCCCTTCATAGGACTGTTATACAGATTAAATGACTAAACTCATGTAATGCCTTAGAATAGTGCCTACCACAGAGTAGTACCCAAGAAGATAAGTCATTATTTGGGGAGGCAAGGGCTCTGTAATCAACAGCATGGACTTTATCCTTGCCTTTTTGTTTCCCAGCCATTCATCCTTAGACAAGTTATTTAACTTCTCTGAACCTCAGTTTCTTCATCTTAAAACAGTTGTAAGAACAGTGCCTTCTTTACAAGTTTGTTGTGAAAATTAAATAAAATAGTGTAGGTAGAATGTTTAACACAGTGCATGACTCTCAGTCAGTATTTGTTGCAATGATAATTGACATTCATCTTGTATACTTGCTTTCATCTCTCCCCAATCATCCTGACAAAATATTTCCAAAAGCTTGAGGATATTTGGGTACATTAAAGCTATAGTATTCCCTTGATCAACCTGCTTGGTAACTTAATAGCTAGTTTGTAAAGTTATGGTTAATGTAAATGACCTTTTAAAACACCTCTAAAATTCTAAAATGCAAGCAAAATACTTATTTAAATGTTTAATTAATATATATGTTGTGGCTATACTATTAATTTTGGATTCAATTATCAATAGTCTAGGTCTGTATGTGATATATGCCATATGTAGGCTTTATAACAGTACCCTGGGAACCAACCTTCGGAAAATTGTGCTTATTTTATAGGCTGTGAATCACAGTTTGACTATTCACAATGATTATGAAGGTTTGTAATTGTTTTTATCACTGCTTTTTTGTTTGATTTTTTTTGGTGCTGAGAATGTAGCTCAGGAATGCAGCCACCAATGATAAAGCTGTTTCTATGAGAAAATAGCCTGCTCCTCAATGATCAACTGTGATATGGAATCTAGGACTCACAGTGGCGGAAGCCAGTTACTGCTTGCCAAATCACAGCACTCTTTATGTGTGGTCGGAAAAGAAATCCCAAATCTTAAAGGTATGATTTCCACAAAACAAACCATTCAAAAGTTAATACCTTGCGGCAGCTAAGAATCAAGGCTTGACTTTTCAATGTAATTTTTACAAAGTTCTATGTGTCAAATTTTCTAAAAAGTGTCTGTGTGAGTATAATATAAAATCCTGCAAGTCAAACACACTTGGATTTTATTCTCTTGTGCACTGTTAAAAACAAACTGGGGACACATCATCTGTCTTTTTAAACTCTCAGTTTGTTTCTTTGTTTTCCCCCAAAATGGAGATTAATAATTACAAAAGAGTTGTTCCAAAGATTAGATGATAAGTATAAAGTGTAAATCATAGTACCTGGTACATGGAAAGTGCTCAAATAAATGTTAGTTCCCTCTCTTCCTTTTTCATTGTCATTGATAATCCATTAAAATATGTGTGTGTGTGTGTGTGTGTGTATGGAAAGGATGATGCTAGAAGTGTGGTAGACTTTGATACTTCTATGTCAAGGATACCATTCAGGTCTTTTTATACGTAATTGAGAAAATTAATATATGCCCCATTTTCTCCTTGCTATGAACTACCCAAAGGTGGCAACAAATCCTTTTGGAGTTTCTTAAAACAGAGAAAATCCAACTGTGATGCTACAGAATATTGGCTCCTCTGTTGTGTCCTTGGTTCTCCTTTTAGCAGTTGTTTGCTGTGGTTTCTTAGGTTACAGGTACAATTAGTGAACTAAGGCTTTAATGTATGGGTAGAGACTTATTATTATCAGCTTTAATGTGACTATGGCTTAAATCTTATTACATCTGGACTTCAATCATTACTGTCATTATTAGATCTGCTGAGCATCAGTCATTTCAGGACCAAAAACAACAAAGCACCAGAAACTGAAATACTGAGGACAATATAATCAACTGTGTTATTCGAGGACACATTAATTCAAATCTCCAGTTTAGAATTTATTAGAATTTCCCAATTGGGTGTGCATTCGAGTTTAACTGTGTTATGTCAGTAGCAAAGTACTTTGTGAAGCAAAATAATAAACAAGATTGCAAGGGGAATGTCCAATCTACTAAAGAACACATAAGATGAGAACATTGGGAACTCATTAGAGGTTTTCATTTACTTAAAAAATTAGAAGCCTACATGCATACACAAAGATATCACAATGTATCTTGCTGATCTATTTTCCTCTGTCTCCCTCATTAGACTGGGCTTTTTTTGAGGGCAGGAGCAATGTTCCTATTCAGAGTAGGTGCTTAGTAAATGTTGGCTAAATGAGTAAGGCCTTCAAGGCTACATGGATGGCTTAGGTGTTAGTCATACTCATGAGTCCTTTAGCCAAACACACACGCACACACACATACACACACACACACATACTTATATGTGCTCAAAGACACGAAATTCTGGTAGTAGGGTCCACTGAGCTGAAATTAGGAGTGCAAGAAGTTTGTGGGGAGTAATTAATTGTCCATATGAAAGATAAAGAAGAAACAGGCTTGTGTACGAAGAGCCTCAGACCGTGATATAGATTTGAGAAAGTCTTGGATGACCCAACTGGGAAGCTGCGAAACAGAGATCACTTACTGGAAGTGTACACATGGGACAAAACCAGCCATGCCCTAATATTCCTGCCGTGCTTAATCATTGGCTGGAGAAAGAGCATGGCCTCGGCACCAAAGCTGAGACAGATCCCAAAGATGCAAACAACTCCAGGCTGTCAGGTACTCACACTGCTTGCAGCAACTTTTTTCTTGAAATAAGATATGAGTGATGCAACTTTGTGGTTGCCACAATTCCCAAGATAATGACCCTCGCCCATCACACATATTCATATATGAGGTGATTGACCCTGTCTGGAACTTCTAAAAATGTCCCCTCACCTCTCCTCCGAGGAAGCGTGGACAGGAAGGCCGGGTGGACGAAAGGCAGAGAGCTCTGTTATGCAGAGTCCCCGGGTTCCAGGCAGATGCTCCTGGTCTAAAGTCTGTGAACTGCGTTGACAATGTGAGGATCAGCCAATTGGAAGAGTCTGTGAATTGCTGCTGTTGTCCAGAAACCCAGCCAGCCACAGGTTCTAGAATCATCTTTGTGATTATTTAAAGTAGAGGGGGCAATCACCAATAGGAAGGGCCAAACAACAGCCAAGGCAGGGACAGATGTAGATGGCACAAACTGACCTCCAGAAGACCCTCCAGCCAGTTGCTCGGGTTTTTTTCTGGTTTCAGTAATCTCACCATATCAATCGTATCACATGTTATGATTGAATTTTATGGACCCCATTTAGGATGTTACGTGGGGTTTTATTCTATTCATAACGTGTATAATTATTTTCAATTAAACAAGTCAAACATGCTTTTTGTAGAAAATTTAGACAATGCAACCTATTCTACAGAATACAATAAGACATTCATATTAATAATGTCATGACCTAGGAACAATTATTAACAATTTTGTTTTCCAGTCACATTCATAACAAAATATACCTCCTCTTCCCTCTGGTTAACTATAATCATACACATTGTTGATTCTTTAGCACAGCTTGAGTCCCGGACTGAGAAGCTGGCAGTGCCAGGGTCAGATGGCAGAGTGCTGAGAGCAAGGAGAGTGGATGGGGGAGGTGGGCAGTCAATCTCCAGAGCTGTTGTTTCATTTGGGCTGTCTTTGGGAGTAGGCCTGAGGATGGTGGGGCTGTATCATGAAATGACCTAAGTCCCCTATCTGACTTAAAGCCAGGCTGGGCATGTGACTATTCTTGGGTCTGGGAAAAAAATGGGGCTATGGCAAACTCACTCCCTGAGTCCAGCCATGTGTACGGCCATCACCTAAGCAGCCATGCAGAATTTGCAGGCCGATCCATCTAGCTAACATTTACTAATTCCCTGCTGTGTGAGCGAACATTTTTCTTGCCCTCATGGAGTTTAAAGTCTAGTGAAGGAGACATGAAAAATGACCTTTAAAATATGTCCTGGTATCCACTAAATAACACAATGTACATGATACTCTGAGAGCCAAGGGGGAAGTGTTTATCTGCAGCATATGAGTCAGGACATGGTGAATAAGCTGGAATTCAGGGGGAAAGGTTGTTCAAGGATGAGAGAAGAGCTAAGACATGAGAGAGTGAGAGATGTGCCGGAGAAAGAGAAGGATGCTCGGTGAAACCAAAAATGGGTATAGAAGGGGCAGGGCTTTGGGGTGATTGATTTTGTTTTCGTTGCATTCTAAAAAAACCCCACATTACTATATTTAGGACTTCGTATTTAAATACAAATTATAGGCCGTCCTCAGGTTACGGATGAGATATGTTTCTGAGAATGTCTTTAGGTTGGCTTGTATATAATCTGGATCCCTGATGAACAGCATATATATGGTAATAATAATAACAACAACAATACTATCATGGCTCATATGTGATAATAATAATACAGTGTGATATTGTAATAATAATAATACCCCTGCACTGTAATAAAAAGTTACAGAAAAAAATAACATAAAATAAAAAATTTTAAAACCCCACATTGATTGAGTACCGGCTAGGTATCAGGCTAGGGCAGAAAGTTGACTAAGATAGAATCTCTGATTCTAGTTAGGTCACGGTCTTGTTGAGAAGGATCCTGGAGATGATGACTGAGACCTGGCAGCATTGCTAATCCTGGGAGTTCCACTATCGCAGTTCTCTGTGCCCACCTCCAGCCAGTCGGGCATTTACTAATACCAAATTCTTGGCCTTTCCTTCAAAGAGAACTTACCTCTGAGATATAAAAATTAACCAAATAATTTAATTTATAATACCACTTTGATATACCCTAGAACTTATAGTTTTAAAACATATTTAATGTACACATATTATTACTGGCTGATTGCATCCTCCCAAAATTCATATGTTAAAGCCCTAACCCCCAGTTTTTAGAATGTGACTTATTTGGAGACAGTCTTTAAAAAGGTAAGTTAAATGAGGGTATTAGAGTCAGCCCTAATCCAATCTGACTGGTGTCTTTATAAGAAGAGAAAATTTGGCTGGGTGTATAATCCCAGCTACTTGGCAGGCTTGAGGTTAAGAGTTCAAGACCAGCCCGGGCAACATAATGAGACCTCTGTTTCTAAAAGAAATTTTAAAAATGAATTAGCCAGGTGTGGTGACCACTCTGTGAAATATAGCAAGAACCCGGTTCAAAAAAAAAGAAGAAAAAATTTAGACACACAAAGAGACACCAAGGGTATGTGCACACAGAGGAAGGACTATGTGAGGACACAGAGAGAAGGTAACCATTTGTAAACCAGAGAGAGGCCTTCAGCAGAAACCAACCCTTCCGATGCCTTAATCTTGGTCTTCTAGTCTCCAGAACTGTGAGAATATACATTTCTGTTTTTTAAGCCAACAATTGGTGGTACTTTGTTATGGCAGCCCTTGCAAACTAACACATATATGATCTGGCCAGATATATACATGCATTTTATTTATTTATGTATTTAGTTTTTTTGAGACAGTCTCACTCTGTCACCCGGGCTAGAGTGCCGAGGCGTCAGCCCAGCTCACAGCAAACTCAAACTCCTGGGCTCAAGTGATCCTCCTGCCTCAGCCTCCTGAGTAGCTGGGACTACAGGGATGTGCCATCATGCCCAACTAATTTTTCTATTTTTTGTAGAGGCTGGGTCTTGCTCTTGCTCAGGCTGGTCTCAAACTCCTGACCTCAAGTGATCCTCCTGCCTCAGCCTCCCAGAGTGCTAGGATTACAGGCGTGAGCCACAACACCCAGGCTATACATACATTTATAAATGCACTGATGTTTTCCCTGTGTTAAAAAGTCTGTACTTCATCCTGTAGAAATCAGGAGCCATTGAGAAGTTTTTGAGCAGAGGAGTGACAGGACAAGATTTGTGTTCTAGAAAGAGAATTCTGATGTCAACGAGGAGAATGGATTGGAAAGGTGGTAAGACTAAGAAATCTAATGAGGTTGCTACTCTCAAGTGGAGGCACTAATCCTTTGATAAAAGGCCCAGAAACACCTAGAGGGTAGTGCTGAGGGTACCGATGCGGAAGTGAGTTTACAGAAGGGAAATAAATGCCTTTTGCACAATTTTACCAATTGGCCTGAATTTTAAACTTCAATAATGGGCTAGACTAGCCTTGGTGACAGAGTGCTTGAGGGAAGCTAACTTTGCTTGTTCAAGAGATCCTGGATGTTCACCACCAGTCTCATAGAGAGTTGTCCATTTCTTTTTAACATATTTGCTGTTCTTTGCTCGGTATTTTGCTAACAGAGATATCTGCTTATGGCCTAGGAAAAATTACTTCCTTAGTGGGTAGTTAAGAGATTTTATAAATCTATCATGTGCACAAAACAATAGTTTGGGACTTGAAATCAAGAAACCAGGGTTCAAACTCTCAGTGTTCTATGAACTAGAGATTTAAAAAATTTTTACATTTATTTATTTAATTATTTTTTGAGACGGGGTCTTGCTCTGTCACCTGGGTTAGAGTGCAGTGGCATCATCATTGCTCACTACCACCTCAAACTCCTGTGCTCAAGCGATCCTCCTGCCTTGGCCTACCAGAGTGCTAGGATTATAAGCATGAGCCACTGCGCCACACCCAAACTAGTGATTTGATACTGGTTAGAGCTTTTTACTTTTCTGGGCCTGAAGTTACTGATCTGTAAAATGAAGAGAGGAGTAAAACATATATTCAGTCTTCTTATGTCCAACATACTGTATACTGATAATGTTACTAATTAAAGAATGTTTATCCTATTGAAACTCAGAAAAATCCTGTGAAATATTACTATCCCCATTTGACAGATGAAAAAACTAAGGTTTGTCCAAGGACGCAAGATTTTTTTTGCCTTATCTCCCTCCTGTTCCCCCGCTTTTTTGTTCAAGGACCCAAGATTTAAACTCGGGTCTCAAGCTCCAAAGTCCATGATTTCTAAGGCTCCTTGCAATTCCAAAGTGCTGTAATTCATGTGCAGTACCCGGAACATTTAGGCTGAATAAACACTAATGTCTAATCAAGCCACAATAGTAAAAACAATAGACTCTCCAGTGATTGCTAAGTGGCTACGGAAGAACCACTCACCCAGCAGGGAAACACGGTTTCTCCCTGGAAGAGAATGTAACAGGCAAAGGAAGGCCAACAATAAATCTGCAATTCTTGAGCAGCCAATGGCATTTTTCTCAGGTTGAAATTGCAGGTGACTAAGGTCTAAAAGTTGACTCAACCTTTGGGACAAATGCTCTAGGCATTGTGAAAATAAATGCTCCAAATCATGTTAGACCCAGATTAGGGGACATCTTCTGCTAATGCTGCTAAAAGTCTCTCCTTATACCAACATGAAGCAGAAAAAATATCATCCAGGCCCCCCAATTCCCCAAGTCCAGTGTTCTTTCATTGTCCTTGAGTAGCTCCCACACAGGTTGAGGAAACATATAACTCATATCTGCTCATTATTCATTCATTCACTCAACAAGGATTTACTGAGCCCCTTCTGTTCAAAGTTGGGGACAGGAACACAAAAGCAAGGGCCTTTGCTTTGCAGGAGGAGCTTACAGCTTTGATGGGGGAGACGAAGAAGGCAACAAGCAACAGAGGGGACTGGGGGACTTATGGGTTCCCAGAGATGGGACATTCTACTTAGACTGCACAGGGTGGTACTCGGGGAAAGAATTTCTGGAAGAAATGTCACTGGGGCAGAGTCTTGAAAGATGAGCAGGAGATACCGGGGAGAAAACTTGAGCAGAGGGACACGCTACTGCATAGGCATGGAGACAAGGAAGAATGTGGCACCTGTAAGGAAGGGCAAGGTGTCTGAAATGAAATGAGGGGAGACGTTGTGAGTGCTATCATGTGGCTCCTACACAAGCACAATAGGAGTTCAGAGAAAGGAGACATTATTAACCACAGTAATGTTAATATCTTATATTTTTATAGCACGTTGCAGTCTGACAAAACATTCTCTGCCTTATCTCACGGATTAACCATTTTATAGATAAGACACAGAGGGTCGAGAGGCTAAATGGCTTGGCCACAGCCTCACAGGAAGCGAATGGCAGAGCTGAGTCTAAAGCTCATGGCTTTCCTTCCCAATTCAGGGTGGGATGGAGCGTCAGAGGGCTTTTGCCAAGACCAGCTGTGTTTTTTTGCCTTTAACCCCACCGGGGGACGGGAGTGGCTCAGGGTGGTCGCCCTACCAGACAGGAAAGAGCTGGAGGAGTAGAGACCATAACAAGGCTACAATATCCTGGACGTAACACGTCCTGCAATTGGGAAAAGCGTTCTGGCCTCTCCAGAAGTGCTTATTTTCTAATCTGTTCTGTTTCCGATTAAAGAGTGTTTAAAGTCTCTGTACCCCCGTGTCTTCATCTGCCAAATGGAAACAATAGCAATAGCACCACTGCCACCCACCTTCCCGCCCTCCCTGACATTTCGTAACTCCTGGGAGCCCCATCCAGCGATGGCCATTGTTGCTTGTTGCAGGGGTATCACTTCAGGATTGATGTGATGCAAAGGAGAAAGAAAGATTTAAAAAATGCAAGGTGTTTCACAAATGCTAGACAGTACTTTTATCTGTTTGGGATGGTCTATATTCAGGACCTGGGAAGGGGGAGAAGGGAAGGATTTCAAACAGTTCTTTCTACCTCACTCCTGACCTTGATCCCTGTAGCGGATGCTGTAGGCGCCCCCCACATGCCTTGGCCTTAACTGCTCCCGTGGTCTGAACAGTGACCGTCAGCACCTGGGTCTCTTTGCCTAAGGGCATTCTCTGAATGCTGGTGACCACTGTGCCCTCGCCTGCTGCAGGTTGGAAGTACCAGGGGTCATTGCCTCCTGGGAGTGGCGCTCAGTCATTGTCAGATGGGATTTGGTGGATAAGCACTCCAGCTTCCTCCTCCTTTGTGGGGTAACTACACTGGCTCCTGGAATTCTCCAGTGAAATTAAGCCCTGGTTGCTCTTGCTTGGTAACAGAATTTTTACTGTTAGCTGTTCCTTCCCTACTTTACTTTTCCACTCCCATACCAGAATTTTGGGGGGTTACTTCCAAATAGACAGCTATACTCTATTCCTGTTCTTATGGTTTTGCTTCTGGGGAAACCCAAACTAGGACAGTCCCTCCCTGTCCAATGGGTTATTTGCTGCTTTGGACATTATGGAAGGGGCTGGAGAGAAAAAGGGGGAAAGAGTCAGAAATACATTTCATTTAATTATTTCTACATTCTTCACCCAGCAAGTACTTATGAAGCATGTATTTCATGCCAAGCACTGTGCTAGGCGCTGGCTAGAAATCCCATCTCCGGACACTCCGAGGACCTACCCATCACTCAAATCCTAGATCACACACCCTCCCAGCACTGACCAAATTGCAGGTGGGAGTGTTATCAGAGGAGGCTTCAGATGTAGGAGGTGGGGCCTCCAAAAGAGGAGGAGAAGAGGGAGGTTCTTGAGGTGGGTGGAGGGGGAATGACAAGAGTAGGTAAGGGTGGTGGGGGCAGTGACATTCACAAGTGGACAGGGCACAGGCTCTGCATGAGGGCACATGGTGGCATTGGTGAGCCCCTGAGTCCTGGAGGTGTCAACCGTCAGAGTTGAAAAGGGCCTCTGAGGCCACAAGCAAGTCCCCTTCATTTTCCTTCTGAGAAAGCCAAGGACCAAAGAAAAGACAAGATGATTTCCTCAACCCCTTGTGCTGTGAGAGCTCTTTCTCTTGAGGGAAATAAGGCTACATCAGTCTTTCTTTGACTTTTTTTCATTATTTCCCCTTACCTGGGAACATTTTTCTTAATCACTCCCTCCGATGAAATCTCAATACCACAGAAATATTGTATCTCTGTTGTGTACTATAGATTTGTTTGTGTGCTATATCCATAAAAAGAGTAAGATTTTTTTCCCCAACCCTCAAGAACCAGTATGTGCCCCCTTGGGAGCGGCGTTGCCCCTGGTGAGAATGCGTGAACTAGAGCAGCGGTCCTTTCTGGTACCAGGGACCATTTTCATGAATGACAATTTTTCCACAGGGATGGTTTTTGGGATGATTCAAGTGGATTACATTTATTGTGCACACTTTATTTCTATTATCACATTGTACTATATAATGAAATAATTATACAACTCACCATAGGTTGGGGACCCCTGAACTAGAGAGACCAAATGGTGAAGAGCCTATCCCACACCATAGTATCCACCAAACACTAGGTGTCAGCTACTCTGCCAGCACTGTACCTGTCACTAACAACAAGGCAGACATGGCTCTCTTACGCCCTTACAGGCTAGGGAGAAACAGGCAATGCTAAATATATGGACAAATAATTTTTTTATTAGAGTTGTAATACATACAACGACTACTTGGATTTATTTGTCTGTTTATTTATTTATTTATTTTCCAGATGGGGTCTCACTATATTGCCCAGACTGGCCTTGAACTCCTAGGCTCAAGTGGTCTTCCTGTCTCAGCCTCCAGAATAGCTAGAACTACAGGCATGTACTACCGCACCCAGCTTATTTTTTATTTGTTTTGTTTGACCAACGTTTATATAGTGCTCAATATGTTCCAGATGCTGTGCTAAGAGCTAGACACATCTTAGCTCATCTAATCCTATGAAATAACTATAGTTATCCCCATTCTAGGCACAGGAAGTGCCTTGCTTAAAGGCACATGACTAGAACTGGCGGATCTGAAATTTAAACCCAGGACGTGAGGCTCTAGAGTTAGTGTTGGTGGAAGCATAACCTTTATTTAGTCTGCACCCAGTGGTAGATGCCAGCATAGATTTATGGACCTTTTGCAGTAGCGCTCATGAATCCAAGGGGTGTAAGTTGGACACTGGTGGACTAGAGGATTTTTAATATCTGATTGACCCTAAAGTTAATAATCCCAATAGAATTTTCTTTGAAAGGCGGTGGTTATTGAGGCTCTCTCAACTTCATCTCATGTAACCAGAACAGACCAGCAGATCTTGGGCTCCCTTCTCAGGGATGAACAGAAGAGGCACCCACCCTTCTGCAATATACAGAAGAAATGTAGCACAGGGAGTACAACTAAGTCACACGAGTCTCCAGCAAAAGACATGCATGCCTTTGGAGTTGAAAGTGGAGAGGCAGTGAAACCAAAAACATATGCTCATTCTTCACTGTTCAGCTACCTTTGAACTTTTTCCTCCTCACCTTTTTTGATTGTTACCAGTGAATAAGATAGTTTTTTTTAAAGGATAATTTCAGCTTATAGAACCTACCAGCATCTGCAATTTCTTCCCTTAATTAAAACAACCTGTTTTGTCTTAGTGGTCTTATCCTACTGCTCTAGAAGGGAACTCAAAATACTGTTTGATGGACAACAAATGAAACTCAGAAGAAATCCCTCTCCAGACCTATCTTCTTGTTACTGTCTCATCTGTGTACTTACTGAATACCTACTATGTGCCAGGAATTGTGCTGGGTGTTAGCAATACGGAGATCAACAAGATCTAGTTCCTGCCCTTAAGGAACTCCCAGATGAATGAGGGGGAAACAGGTACATAAATCATATCCATGCAGAGGAGAGATTAATACATATACCACATGCTCCATGATATTTTTAGCCCGTAGGCTTGTACACATGCAGTTCCCAAACTCAGGAATGTGTTTCCTTGGCTCTATGGCAGGCTGATTCCTGTGGGACAGAGCATAGTGTGGGAGCCCCTAACGTAGTACAGGGACTTCAGAGAAGCCTTCCTGGAGCAGGATAGTGTGAACTGAAACTTGAAGAGTTAGCATTCACCTTGGATGTCACTGTCTCTGTTTAGACTTCTTGACTTCATTGACTGGGTGGGATGTGCCTCCTTTGTGCTTCTTTTTGCTATCCAACCCTTATCCTAACAAAAATAAATACCTGTGACTAATGAATAAATAGCACTCATTGGTAATACGTTGTAATTGTCTAAAAGCTAGTCATCTCCTCCACAAAACTGTGAGCTCTCTGAGGGAAAGGAGTGTGTAGGGTTCATCTTTTCATTTCCATCAATGAGGAGAGGGTTTTGCCATGGTAAGCCCTTACAAAGTGTTTTCAGATTCAAGGCTGGATGGATGGGTAGATGGGTGGCAGATGGTTAAATGGGTGAGTGAGTAGGTGAGTGAAGGGGTGGATGGATGGGTGAACAGTTGGGTGGATGAGAGCACAGAGGAGACAGTAAATAACAGTGCTCAAAGGGAGGTAAGTGGACAAATTGGCTAGGATTAGTGACTTTCACAGAGGTAATGACTTTGATTTAAGCCCTAAGGAATAATCTAGTGCAATGCTTTTCAAATGGTGGTGTACTTACAAATCACCTGGGGATAGTGTTAAAATGCAAGATCTGCATGTGTGGAGTGGGGCGCCACATTCTGCATTTCTAGCGAGCTCCTAGGTGATGCTGCTGCTACTGGCCCTCAAACTAAACTTGGAATTTGGACAGTATAAGTGTGGGGATTGGGAAGAAGAAGGGAAGGAAGAAAGATGATCCAAACAGATGGCTCTGTTGTGGGCTGTGCTGGCTCAGCCACAGTGCCTGCAGGGACCTCAGTGGTGCAGGCTGGGAAGGAAGACGAAGGGATAGGGGATGGCACGGGAATGGTAGACACATAGGACAGCGTCTGTGAGAGTGTGGGATACTCAGGCTTCCACAGAGAGTCAAGGAGGGCTGATGCAATGGCCATAGCACCAGAAGCTGAGATTGGTAAAGGCAGTGTAGAAAACTAATGCTTCTTGAACATCTATATATCTCTATCTGTATCCCTATGTGTATCTCTATGTATGTCTGTCTGTCTGTTGCCCTTGCAACAGCCCCAAGGTGTAGAAAATGGAAATTCACAAAGCTTAGGTTACTTGTCTCAAGTCTCACGACTAGTGACAGAGTCGGAATTCCAGCAAGGACTAAGTAGGGTGTCGTGACCCAAATAAGTAGATGAAGATTCAGAGGAGAGCTCTCGGCCCAGTGGGCAATTCAAATACATGCAAGAAATCAGGAGCCCTCCTGCAGTTGCAGAGTCTGGGTCAGTAGATCAGGATTTTGAAAGGCTGGAATGTGAGGGTGGCTATGGCAGGCGCCTAGGGCTCCTGACTGATCCAGAGAGCAGTCCAGTCCCAGGCTCCAGCAGTGCTAAGGCTGAAGCTAGAGGGGTCATCCATGTCTAGATGGCTAGAGGACTCTGTGGTGAAACCCACAGGAAAAGAATTCCATGATGGAAAATGGGAAGGCTGGTGAAGACAGGAAGAGAGGGCAGAAGAATCTTTTATTAACTTGGTAAACACAAGGATGAGAGCATCTAGAAGTGAAGAAAGGGCCTTATTTACATTTCAACAGATTTTCTCTCTTTCTATAATAGAATCACAACCTTTTTGACACATACCTAGATTCTTTTTTGAGCAACTCAATGCAAAGGCTTTCCCCACCCATGCCCATTTAATGTTAGAGACTATGTGTTTAATCTCCAAGGACTGCAACTTTAACTAAGAAACATCTAAAATAAAATATGTTTGTTTCAGTAATAGAATTGGTTAGCTTGATTTGTATAATAACGAGCCATGTTATCCCAACCCACTACTCTATGACTCATTTAGTTCCTTCATCAGAAAAACTGAATATATGTTCAAAAATCTGTGTGCTATAAATAGCTCTGCACAAACTAGGAATAGGTGGGAGCTCCCTAAGTAAACATAAACATAAATTATATTCTGTTAAAAGTCAAAATGACAGTGTTCAGAGTATGTCCCATGCACGTGAGTTTCTCAGGTAGGGTAGAGAATAATAAAGACAGCAGGATACTGGAATAATCATCTATGTAGATAAAGAAATCATAAGACTTGTCATGGGAATAGTTTTGGGGAGAGCTATAGTGATCCAGGAGCTAAATTGGAACTCAGGTCCTGGGAGATAACTGTAGTGAGGAGGTCCATGTGCAGTGTGGTCTGAGGATATGAGATTCACTGATGGGCCTTGTAGGGTCCTTGAAAAGTTGTTTGATTTCTTTCACTAAGAGGTTTAAAATAGGGGCTTGGTGACAGAAACAATTAGGATAGTTATATTTATTTTCTTTGGCAGGTATACAGTGCTTATTATACATCTTGCATTATTCTGAGTACTTTTACAAACATTAAGCCACTTCATCCTATGAAGCAGGCATTTTTACTATTTCCATTTTACAGAGGAGAAAACTTAGACACAGGGAGCTTAAGTCCCTGCCTGAACCTTAAGAAACAAACCTTCCTTCTCCCAAGCAGGAGAAAATATTTATGCCAAGCCAAAGAAAAGCAGGAAGGGATGAGAACTCCTGTCTCCTGAGTCCCAGCTCATTGCTTTTCAAGCAAACGTCTTGCCCCTTGGTCAGATAAGATTGTATTAATAGAACTAAGAAGGTCATTTATTTGACATATTTGTCAGTCCTTTGCACCTCCACTATACTTTGCACATACCATTTGTGCACTTTCCCCATTGTCTTGTGAATATTTGTGTCCTTGTCTTCCCTTCTAGACTCAGAGCTGCTTGTGGGAGGCAACTATGTGTCCTTGTCCTTCCCGTATGAGCAACAGCTGAGCACAATACCTGGCTTATACTAGGTGCTCCATAATGCTTAATGAATAATTGAATGGATTAGATCCCTCATTCTTTCCTGATTTCTGGTGCCAAGTTGCCTTGGATTTAATCCTTCTGACACCCAGGAGGCCTGCCTGGAGGTATTGGGATGGCACCTGCATTACCTGATGGCTCTCAGGCTGTGTGTTGCTTGTTCTGGGCTTGGCACTATGCCAAGGGAGATGTCTGACTCAGTGGTCTTCTACAGAGCAGCCTTGATCTTCTATGTTGGTTCCTATAGATGTTGTTTTTTTTAAATATAAGCACTAGAGGTTTTGTATTAATATATTCTTCTTTGTCTCCACTTGTCAGACTATATACAATGTCCTTCCATGCTTAAGCTGCATATATAGTGTGTGAAGTTAAGATAATATTAAGAGTAATGTTTTTGAGTAAATTAATAATTTATTAAGCATTTCTTATATGTTAGGTACCTTATATCCATTATCTCTTTTAATCATCAGAACATCCCTATCTGAGAGGTGTTGTTACCCCATTTCATAGGTGCCAAAAATCAAGGCTCAGAGAGGCTAAGTGATTGATCCAAGATTATGCAGCCAGTGAATGGTAGAGTCAAGATTCTTACCCAGGTATGTATGTGGCCAAAGAGTATGCTCTTTCCACTGTAGCACACTCTCCCTAGAGGCAAAAAGTTTTTTTAAAAAGCCCATTTTACAAGAAAAGGGTTGGGAAAGACCTGCCAGGCTTTGGCTGGTAGATTATACAAAATCTTGGCAATCTGAGTGACAGCGACCTTTGGCTGAGTTGTCTGTACTGGGCGAGGTGGAGAAAGGGCTGCCAATAAAGTGAGCAGTGAGCTAGGCTGTATTAGCCAACTTAGAAACAACCAGAATGAGGAGGGGAGGGTCCTGCTTTATTCTGTACCGAACCTTCCACCTCTAAAAGAGTTATTCATTTATTTAGCACATATATCGAGTGCCTACTTTATGCCAGGGCAACTACTAAGAATTTGTTGAGCAAGATACATACATTCTCTGCCATTGTGGAGTTTACATCTGGATAGTTACCATTTTTGGTTCTGGCCATGACAATTACATTGGGATGGTGACAAACTGGATGGTGAGTTGAGACGTAGGACCAGGATGGTGAAAACACAGGACAGAACCGTTTAAAGAAATAAGAAGAGGTAACAGAGAAGGCCTAGGGATTAAATACATTTGGCATTCAAAGGTATAAACATGACCAATGGTCATACTGGCTGTTTTCTGGACAGCCAACATAAAAAAAAGAATTTCCTCATAATTACTAATGGACTGCCTCTAAAAAGAGCAAGCTCCCCATTACTGGAAGTGTCCAAGCAGAGACTGTGATCAGCAACATGGTAGAGAAAGGTAGTGCTCCTGGGGCAGAAAGTATGGAATCTGGAGGTTGATGGCCTGGTCATCGTAACTTACTGCCTGTGTGACTTTGGGCAAGGTACTTAGCCTGTTTCTTTATCTGTAAGCTGGGTAAAAAAGCCCCTTCCTCCCAGGAATGTTACAAGGACTGCCCAAAATGACAGAGCACGTAGCTGGTAGCCGGCCCCCAGAAACTGGGATCATGTATTATTAGTATATTGGTAGAGGAGGAAATAGATGGCTGTCAAGTCTCTTCCAAGTACATGACCCTGTGGTTCTGCATTTAACCTCTTTGCTATCCAGTGAAATTTTACAAAACTGGTTTCTGAATGTCTGTGAGTCCTATCCAAGTACCCTTGTTGGGGGAGGGTGGAAGAAGGTGAAGAAGAGAAGCCTTTCCTGTGGGCCCTCAAGGCTCCTAAAAGCTGCTGATGTGGTTGGCTTTGTAAGGTAGGAGGGAGAAATGTCTGATTTTTCCAGAGGATGTCACTTTCCTTGCTGAACCAATAGCTCTTCACATTTGTTTTGCCCTGAATTCCTTTTGTACTTACTCTAATAATGACCATGCATGACATTTCTCTAGGGTGTTTGCATTTTAGGGAGAGACACCTTCAAACTTGAAGGCAATAAAGAAAAAGTAAAAGACCAAAAAAAAAAAAAAAAAGAAAAGAAAGAAAAGATTTCTAATGGTGAAAATTAAGGCATGACCCAATGAACACACTCCTGTTATGAACAGCAAGGGCCCCAAGATCTTCCTGAATAAATAGGCTCTGCCAGTGGGAACTGTGATCTGATTTTTCCTCTTCCTCTGCCATAGGAAAATTCCACTCCCACCGCTAGCAACTCCTTTGGCTAAAAGCCAAGAGGCAATCAGCCTGCCTTTTTCTACTTATTGTCTTCCCTAGAACACAGAGGTCCAACGGGTTGTTCCAGAGGATGGGCTTCCACGGCCCTCACTGCTGTCACTCAGCAGGCTGGTCAGTTGAAGAAAAGACTTACACAGCCCAGCTAGAGAGTTTTAGCTTCCTTTTTTTCCCCTCTTTTTTCTCCAGGTGAACTACTATAACAAACTAACCAGGGGAACCTTTAAGAGAAGTCAAAGGGATCCTGCTTACTAGAATGATTTTTAGACTTAAAGGACTAGTTGAGGGCTTTTATCTTCAAAGTGTGTGTGTGTGTGTGTATGTGTGTGTGTGCGCAGTATGGTTTTTAAATATAGGTTTTCCTTTTGAAGTACAAAAGCAATCCCACTTGAGGCAACAAACCAAACAATACCATTGTATAGAACAGTCAACAATATCCCCTTCTGCCTAATTTCCACTCCCCTCATATGAACTTTTGGTATATATCATTTCACATTTCATATCATTTCACATCATATGTATACATGTACATATATACACACATGTATATTCACATATCTAAGGATTATTGTCACAATCTTTTAAAATGGGACTGTATAAACTCAAAAAAATAACTTGCTTTTTTCACCTCTGTTTCATTCAAATTCCTCCAGGTGAATACATAGAGATTTAACATTATTATCTGATCATTGTATAATATCTATAGTTTGGATACCCCATATTTTATTTCTATATTCCCCTATAATAAATGTCCAAGTGGTTTCTGGTATTTTGTCTTTTGCCACTTCAAATAATATTGCATAAAAGATTCATGTACCTACATTTGTATTTATTCATAGTTTTAGTTCAGTAGAAGAGATTTCCAAAACTGTAATTTCTGGGTTCACCTGAGGATGTTAGATATTATTGCCAGAGGGAAAGATTCAGTGCCTTAGCAAAACACATAGCCCTTTAGCAACAGCTTTTTCACTTTGTTGGGAGAGAGTCCAGGAAAAATAATGTCCCTTTCTATAATGTCCCTTTCTCTTCCTTCCGCACACCATTATTCTCTTGCAATAGAATGGGCAGGGATAATATATCCTTTGTAATTCAGCAAGGAATAAGAATTACCAGTTTGCTGGTTTATTAGAGGATACAAGAGAAGTCCCAGTTGAACAACAACATATTCCTCCAGTAGGTCTTTTGATGCATTAATTTTTCCTTCACGAAAAGGCAGATAATAAGGAAGAGGAGGAAAAAAGGAAGAGTTGCACATTGCTGGGCTTTAATAGGCAAATAATTACATGATAGCACCTGCAAAACCATTGGTTTATCTCTCATTTAGGGTTTGAATATATCTTTCTTCTCTGCAGATCAGAGGAGAAAGGAAGCCAGATGAATGAGAGAGATGAGATCACAATAAAAATCCTGTTTCAGTATTAATTTTAGTTTTCCTGCCCCAGAGACTCATCAAAGCTTAAGTTTGGAAGGGTCCTTATGTCATCTGATCTGTCTTCCTCATTGTGTCTGGGCTCATCTTCTTCCTAGTGTCTACATTCCTCCTTAACACAGTTGTGTTGAGTTCCCTCCCTCCCTCCCTCCCTCTCTTCCTTCCTTCCTTCCTTCCTTCCTTCCTTCCTTCCTTCCTTCCTTCCTTCCTTCCTTCCTTCCTTCCTTCCTTCTTCCTTCTTCCAGTGCTTTCTATGTGCTATACACTAAGCTAGGCCCTGGGAACAAAGAGGAAAGACACAGACCCTGGCCTCAAAGAGCTTACAAATAATAGGTAAGAAAAATTAGTAGACTTATGTTTATAAAGGAATGGCAGAAATGTGTGCAGGTCCTAACGCAACACAGACCACAGAGGAGATGCACCTAACATCTCAGTAGCCTGGGTGCATGGGCAGTGAGAAGAGGCTAGACAGATTAAGCTGTGACTTTAAGATTGAATAGAATTCTGGGCCCAGAACGGTAGTACATGCCTGTAATCCCAGAATTTTGGGAGACTGATGCAGAAGGATCACTGAGGCCAGAAGTTCAAGACCAGTCTGGGCAACACAACAAGACTCCATCCATACAAAAAATAAAATATAAAAATAGCTGGGCATGGTGCCACATGTCTGTAGTGTCAGGTACTTGGGAGGCTGAGGTAGGAGGATCACTTGAGCCTAGGAGTTGGAGGCTGCAGTGAGCTATGATTGTGCCTCTGCATTCCAGTGTAGGTGACAGAGTAAGACCTTGTCTCAAAACAAAACAAAACAA